>BQMJ01000029.1:0-233994 GCA_025991245.1 Galdieria partita
CCTAAATAAACCCTAATAAACCCTAATAAACCCTAAATAAACCCTAAATAAACCCTAAATAAACCCTAATAAACCTAATAAACCCTAATAAACCCTAAATAAACCCTAAATAAACCCTAAATAAACCCTAATAAACCCTAATAAACCCTAAATAAACCCTTAAATAAACCCTAATAAACCCTAATAAACCCTAAATAAACCCTAATAAACCCTAAATAAACCCTAATAAACCCTAATAAACCCTAATAAACCCTAATAAACCCTAATAAACCCTAATAAACCCTAATAAACCCTAATAAACCCTAAATAAACCCTAATAAACCCTAATAAACCCTAAATAAACCCTAATAAACCCTAATAAACCCTAATAAACCCTAATAAACCCTAAATAAACCCTAATAAACCCTAATAAACCCTAAATAAACCCTAAATAAACCCTAAATAAACCCTAAATAAACCCTAAATAAACCCTAATAAACCCTAATAAACCCTAAATAAACCCTAAATAAACCCTAATAAACCCTAAATAAACCCTAATAAACCCTAAATAAACCCTAAATAAACCCTAATAAACCCTAAATAAACCCTAATAAACCCTAATAAACCCTTAATAGACCCGAATATTCCTTAATAACCTCTAATAAAACCTAATAGTAAACCATAAGTAGACCGTAAACCCTCAGTACAATCTCAATAAGAAGGAAACATGCATACTCCGTTCGGCCAGACTACACATATTTTGCAATTCATTTAGCTTTTTTTTCTTATATGCATTCGAGGGCCCTCTTAATTTTATCAAGCTTTCTCTCCTTGCTTCGAATGTTATCAGCTTTGTCCCAAATTTCCTATGAGTATTTTTTAGATGACGTTGTGACTTCTTTTATTGTTTCTTTTTGGTTATGTTTGTATTTGAGTCTTCTTGCGAGATTAGTGGAAATGTTAAAAAAATGTTTTCACTTTTCTTTTGATCAGTGGTTGTCCCTTTTTGTTTAGGTATTTTTCTGTTGGTTTGTGTTGATTAAAAATTTTAACTGATTCGCTTTATTGCATTTTTTTTCTAGTTACTGTTACTTTGTCATTGTCGCCTTTTATTGGCCAAGTTGTAAACCAAATTATTAAAGCGTTTATTACACATCGTTTTTCTTCGTTCTTAGTTATAACCCTATATATTGTGTAAAGGATCCTCGAACTTTCTTATTATGATTGAATGTTCCTTTATTTATCCAGGTATTATTTTTCTATAGTATGCGAATTTGGATAAAAATAGTAATAAACCCTTAATAAAACTTAATAAACCCTGATAAGAAAGTTCCCATTGTCCTGTACCAAAACGTCCGCATTTGAAGATTTATTAGGTTTTCTGTCATCACAATGCTTAAAGAAAGAAAGTGAATTGGTTCTACCATGACCTTTACTTTTGCTTTTAGTCTGGTGAAAGTAATTAATTCTCAAAACTGTGTTTCTTGTTTTGCCAGAGATCAAATGACTTGCCTTGAGCTATTTTTGCGTATTTTTGTATTTGTTGTTGATTACGGGAAAACCTGGAAATTTAGGGAAAATTTTGAGATGCTATTTTTTTGAGGCCTTTTTGAGTTTAGCTATTTCCTACCAAGACCTAATGGTAAACCATAACTAGACCGCATAGTAAAACCTCAGGAAAACCTGAATAAGAAAGAAAAACGCATACTCTTTTCTGTCAGGCTACGTGTATTTTAGAGTTCACTGCTTTTTTTTTCGTGAATGCATCAGAGAAGAAAGTCTTTTAATTCTATCAATCGTTTTACGCGTGCTTCCAGTATAACTAATTAAGCCGCATGTTTTTATAAAGGTTTTTCTAATGGCCAAATGACTTTTGGTTTGTTCTTCTTTTTGTTTGTGGATTTGAGTTTGATTGCGGGAACACTTAGAATCCCAAAAAAATGTTTACATGTCATCGTTAATTAATTATCGCCTTTTTTTGTTTAGCTGTTGTTTTGGTGTGTTGTGCCGATTTAAAATTTTAAGCGGTTTGTTTCAATGAAACAATTTTTTTGGTTGATTTTAGCCTTGTTACCTTTCTCTTTTGTTGTCCAAGTTGTAAAGCAAATTATTAAAGCTTTTATTACTTTTTTTTTGTTCTTAGTTAAGGCCCTATATAATGTGTAGAGAATCCTCGAGTTTTCTTACAATGGATGATTGTTCCTTTATTTATCCTGTTTATATTTTTCTATAGCATATGACCTTGGGTTAAAACAGTACTAAACCTTAATATAACTTAATTAGACCTGATAAAAAGAGTTCCTATTGCCCTGTATCAGACCATCTGCATTTGAACAATTATCACTGTCTATGTCATATTGATTTGTTAAAGAAAAAGGCGATGTTTTTCTATGAAGACCTTTTCTTTTGCTATTAGTCTCGTAAAATTAGTCAATTTTAAATGGTGCTTCTTGTTTTGCTAGTGATAAAATGACGTGCCTTGTGAGCCAGTTTTTTGTATGTTTGTATTTGTTGTTCATTAAGGGAAGACCTGGAAATTTAAGGAAAATTTTAAGATGGGATTTTTAATTCAAAGCTCTTTTGAGTTGAAGCATTTCTCTGCTGCTTTGCAGTAATTCGAATTTGTGAGGCATTTAGAGATTGTGACCATTTTTCTTAAGTAGCTCCTTTTTGTTGTCATTTGCATTATTACCGACGTTCTTGATTGACCTTGTGGAACAGTAAATTTATTTGTTTTTCACATTATTTTTTTTGCTTTGTCTGATATTTGTGCCAAATCTATTTGGTGTAAGATCCTTTTGGTTTCTGATATTGGATGAATTTACCTTGAAGCACCCTGTTAATATCTTCCAATTGTATTTGAAAGTTTAGTTAAATATGCTTGTTTAACTAAAAATCATACCTTAATGAAGCCTAGAAAACCAAAATAAAGAAAAATTCTTATTGCTTCTAGCCAGGGCATACCTAGTTTTTCAATCCATTGCGCTCTAGTTGTCTCAAAGTAGGAGTACGCAAAGTAAATTGGTTGTGTCTGGTTTCTTATTTATGATTTTTGTCAAAGAATAGCTACGTATTTTTTATTTTTTATGCTCGTTGTGCTACTGACCAAGTTTGGTTTCCTGTCAGCTACATTTTGTTTAAGATCCTTTTGGATTCGAAACTAGTGTTAGTTGTTACATTCCTCGTTTAATTCAGATTTTTTGAAGTTCACAATTTTCTGCTTCTTTTGCATTGTTTTGAGATTTCAAGTCTCTCGTTTAAATGGTACTCTTCTGCCTACGTTAGTCTAAAAAACGAGCAATGTACGCGAAGAAATCGTCGCAACAGTTGAGCAATCTGTCACAATTAACATTTTCCTCTCTTTATTCTTTGTTGTTTTCTTTATTGCATTCAAGGGTTGACCCTTCTTTTTACTACTTTTCTATAAATGAAAAAAACATTTTTCTTCTGTATTTCATTGTCATATAGCAAATGAACTCCCTTTCATTAAAAGCATTGTATTTTTTTCTACGAGCCGATTGCTGTAACGTGTTAACTTCGTTTCACACGGTCGACAAATATCTACTCCACGAGAACAGGTTCAATGTATTGATGATGTAAACATCATGTGGAATATGAAAATTCTTCAGTATATCCTCTTCTTTCTATTTCTCTGATTTCTCATTCTATAGTTTGCTCGTAAAATTGGTGTTTGAATTGTTTCTTTAATAAACTTTGGATACAAGTGTAGCCCTTATAATGCAAAGATTGCCTGTTCCCCTTGGATACATTGCATAAATGCCTCTTCAATACCTTTTCATAATGCCATTATGATAGAACTGAAACTAAAATGTTAAAATTTTTTTTTTAGTGTTGCCATTAATTTTAAAAATTATTGAATTTTTTATGCAATAACGCTACAGTAATGTTCCTCGCAAATTTGTCTTTTCATATAGGTTTGTATGGGTGTTACTTGGGTTACTTGGTAACGATAATGATATTTCTTTATTGCCTTTTCTTATTAAATTCGTTGATATCTCCAGTGCATATATAATGAAAAACTTCCCGATTTGGATAGTTTCAAAACTTTTGTTTCGATCGTTTTACCAAGACTTTCATAGTTGAACCTTATGAGAATCGTCTTTAATAAACCCTAATAGCAAACCATAAGTAGACCGTAAACCCTCAGTAAAATCTGAATAAGAAGAAAAATGCATACTCCCTTCGGCCAGGCTACACATAATTTGCAATTCATTTAGCTTTTTTTTCATATATGCATTCGAGGACCCTCTTAATTTTATCAAGCTTTTTCTCCTTGCTTGTAATCAGGTTTGTCGCAAATTCTTAATGAGCATTTTGAAGATGGCGTTGTTACTTCTTTTATTGGCTCTTTTTGGTTACGTTTGTATTTGAGTCATATTGCGAGAGTACTGGAAATGTAAAGAAAATGTTTACATTTTACTTTTAATCAGTGGTTGTCCTTTTGTGTTTAGGCATTTTTCTGTTGTTTTGTGTTGATTAAAAATTTTAAGCGATTCGCTTAAATGCAATTTTTTGTAGCAACTGTTACTTTGACATTGTCGCCTTTTATTGACCAAGTTGTAAATCAAATTATTAAAGCGTTTATTACACATCGTTTTTCTTCGTTCTTAGTTATAGCCCTATATATTGCGTAAAGGATCCTCGGGCTTTCTTATTATGGATGAATGTTCCTTTATTCATCCAGGTAATATTTTTCTATCGTATGTGTCTTTGGATAAAAACAGTAATAAACCTTAATAAAACTTAATAAACCCTGATAAGAAAGTTTCCATTGCCCTGTGCCAAAACATCCGCATTTGAAGATTTATTAGGTTTTCTGTCATCACAATGCATTTGTGAATGAAAGCGAATTGGTTCTATCAAGACCTTTACTTTCGATTTTAGTTTCGTAAAAATAATGAATTCTCAAACTGTGCTACTTTTTTTGCCAGCGATCAAATGACTTGTCTTGTGGGCTATTGCTGCGTATGTTTGTATCTCTTGGTTACTAAGGGTATTTAGGTAAAATTTTAGGATTCTATTTTTAATTCAAAGCCCTTTCTAGTTAGGGAATTTCTCTGTTGCTTCCCAGCAATTCGAAATTGTGAGCTTTTTCGAAATCGTGAGCATTTTTCTTCAATGGTTCCTTTTTCTTGTTGTTAGCATTATTACCTTCGTTCTTAATTGAACGAGTGGTACAGTAAATAAATATTCTTTTTTTCACATTGTGATACTTCGCTTTAACTGTTATTTTTGCCGAATGTATTTAGTAAAAAGTCCTTTTGGTTTCTGGTAGTGGATGAATTTACCTTCATTGACCCTGTTAATACCTTCCTATAGTATTTGGACTTTTATGTAAAAATGCATATTTAACTAGAAATTATACCCTAATCAAGCATAATAAAACAGAAAGAAGGGAATAATGTTTATTGCTTTCAGCCAAGAAATATCTAGTTTTTGATTCATTGCACTCTAGTAGTATCAAAGTAGGAGTGGACAGAGTGAATTGTTTATGTCCGGTTTCTTATTTATGTTTTTTGCCAAAGAATAGTTACGTCTTGTTTTATTTTTTATGCTCGTTGTCCTTCTGACCAAGGCTGGTTTCCTGTACGCTACACTTTGTTTAAGCTTTTTTTGGATTGGAAACTAGACTCAGTTGTTACATTCCTCGTTTAGTTCAGATTTTCTTTGGAGTTCACAAATTTTTGCTTCTTTTGTGTTGTTTCGAGAATTTAAGTGATTCGTTTGAATGGTAACCTTCTGGTGTCATATGTGTAAGGCGCAAGCATGTACGTGAACAAGTCGTTGCAACAGTAAAGCAAACTGACATTATTAACATTTTCATTTCTTTGTTTTTTACTGCTTTCATTGTTGTTTTCAAGGATTGTCCCTCCTTTGTACTACTTTTCCTCCAATGAGAAAAAAATATTTTTTCATCTGTATTTCAATGTGGTTTAGTTACTAAATTTAGTCTCATCAAAAGTATTGTATTTTTTTCTCTCTGAGCAGTTTGCTGTAACTTTTTTACTTCGTTTCACACGGTCGACAAATATCTGCAGGACGAGAACAGGTTCAAGGTACTGATGATGTAAGGAACATATGGAAATTCTTCAATGTATTCTCAAGTTTCTATTTCTTTATATGCTTATTATTCTATGGCTTCCTTGTAAAATTGGTATTTGTGTTGTTCCTCTAATAAATTTTAGAAACAAGTGTAGCCCTTATAATACAAAAATTGCCTTTTCCCCTTTGATATATTGCATAAACTTTTCTTCAATACCGTTTCATAATGCCAATATAGTTGAACTGAAACTGAATTGCTGAAATCTTTCTTGTGTGATATTTTTTCCTTATAGCTCTATTCGAGGTATATTTTGCATAAGTACTTGGAAGCGTATAGAGAATGCTTATATTTTGCTTTTAACTGGTGTTTGTCCTTCTTTTGTTGAGGCACTTTTATGTACCCAATAATAATCCTTCAGTAAAACCTCAATAAGAAAGAAAAATGCCCATTCCCTTCTGCCAACCTACACATATTTTACAATTCAGTGCATTTTTTCTCTTAATTGCATTTTAAACGAAAGTTTCTTAATTCTATCAAGCCTCTTCGTTTGCCTTTAGTCTGGTATAATGAGTAGCAAATTTCACTGAGTGTTTGGTGGCGTTTTGGAGACTGTTCTTGTATGTTATTTTTCCATTATATTTGTATTTGAGATATATTGCATGAATACTTGGAAACGATAGGAAAAAGTTTTGATTTTGCTTTTAACTTATGATTGTCCTTCATTTGTTTTTAGGCATTTTCATGTCGTGTTGTGTTGGTTTAAAATTTCAAGTGGTTTGTTTGATTGAAATTGTTTTTGGGGTGATTGTTGCCTTGAAACCGTCGTTTTTCATTGATTTGGTTGTGGAGCCATTTATTAAAGATTTTTTTTTCTGGTTTTTACTTATTCTTGTGAAGCCGTATTCATTGGATGAAGGATTTTTTTGCGTTGTTCTGATGGATGAATGTTCCTTTTTCTATCCTGGTAGTTTCTTTCTACAGTATGTGACTTTTGTTAGAAACAGTAATAAAATTGAAAAAAATTAATCAACCCTGAAAAAAAATTCCTATTGTCCTGTTCCAGGTCATTCGTATTTGACGATTTATCAGGTTTTTGGAAATCTGAATGCATTGGAGAAAGAAAGCGCATTGGTTCTATCAGGACCTTCAATTTTTCTTTTAATTTCGTAAATGTACTTAATTCTCAAACTGTGCTTCTTGTTTTGCCATCGATCAAATGACTTGCCTTGTGTGCTATTTCTGCGTATGTTTGTATTTGTTGTTTACTACGGGTATTTAGGGAAAATTTTAGATGCTATTTTTAATTTAAAGCCCTTTCTAGTTAAGGAGTTTCTCTATTGCTTTGCAATAATTCGAAATTTTGATCTGTTTAGAAATTGTGAGCATTTTTCTTGAATGGTTGCTTTTTTGTTGTTGTTAGCATCATTACCTTCGTTCTTGATTGACTCATTGCAAATTAATTGTTTTTTTTCATATTATGATATTTTGCTTTATGTGGTTTTTGTGCCGAAGCTAATTGGTGAAGTATCCTTTTGCTTTCTTATATTGGATGAATTTACCTTGAATCACCCTGTTAATAACTTCCAACAGTATTTGATCTTTTAGGTAAGTATGCACATTTTAACTTGAAAGTATACCCTAATGAAGTATTATAAAACCAAAATGAAGAAAAAATGCTTGTTGCTTTCGTCCTAGACATACCTAGTTTTTCAATTCACTGAGCTCTAGTAGTCTCAAAGTTTTAGTAGGCAGAGTGAATTGTTTATGTCCGGTTTCTTATTTATGTTTCTTTGCCAACGAATAGTTACGTATTGTTTCATTTTTTATGCTTGCTGTGCTACTGACCAAGTTTGGTTTCCTGTCAGCTACATTTTGTTTAAACTTTTTTTGGATTGAAAACTGGAGTTAGTTTTTTACATTCCTTCTTTAGTTCAAATTTTATTAAGAATGCACAATTTTTTCTGCTACTTTTGTGTCGTTTTGAGATTCTAGGTGGTTCGTTTAAATGGTAACCTTCTAGTGACGTTAGTCTAAAGTGCAAGCAATGTACGCGAACAAGTCGTCGCAAAATTAGAACAATCTGCCACTATGTAACATTTTCATTTCTTTTTACTACTTTTCCTCCAATGAGAAAAAAATTTTTCTTCTGTATTTCTATCTGATATAGTTACTAAATTCCATTTCATCAAAGGTATTGTATTTTTTTTCTCCGTCAGCAGATTGCTGTAACTTTTTTACTTAGTTTCACAAGGTTGAGGAATATCTGCCTGACCAGAGCAGATTCATGGTACCAATGATGTAAAGAACAAGTGGTACATAAAAATTTCTCAATATATTCTCAAGTTTTTATTTCTCTAAAGGTTTTTTCTTTGGCTTTTTTCTAAGATTGGTTTTGGTATTGTTCCTTTGGTAAACCGTATAAAGAAAGTCCTAAACTGGTAATGCAAAAATTGCCTATTCCCCTTTGATATATTGCAAAAACTTTTCTTCAATACCGTTTTATAATGCCAATGCAATAGAACTGAAAATGAAATGCTGAATTTTTTTTCCTTTTTTTAACTGTTGTCACAAGTTTTGGAATTTTTTTAAATTTTTATGCCTTGGTGACATAGTAGCTTTTTCGTTGAATTTGTCTTTTTATATAGGTACTACATTGTAGAGATGATGTTCTTTGTTTATTGATTTTTCTTATTCAGATCGCTGCTGTCTTCAGTGCATACATAATAATAAGCTTTGAATATGGATAGTTTCAAAACTTTTGTTTCAATGGTTTCGCCAAGATCTTCATGGTTGAACCTTACCTTATTAGATCGTTTTTAGAAATTTGTCTTATGTAGCAAAATTCTAAGTATTGTTATTTGGTCATTTTATTGTATTCTACGGTGCAATGCTATTGAAAATTTAACCATTCGGTAAGTCGTTTCTGCTTTTTGATGGTCTTGAGACACCGCTTGCTTCATTCTTTGAGTAGCCTTACTTGAAATATAGTATCGGTATACATATTTAGCAAAAAGTAAACAGTGCTCATGCTATTCTTAGATTCTCCAAAGCAATACTTTGCGTTTTGACAGACTTTTCGAGCCGCCTTGTATCTATTCTCTACAATGTCAAATTCTGAATCTCTTTATCGGCTTTTCAGTGTGCACTCTAATGTCACAGATTTTTGTTCAATTGTTACTTTTAAGAATGAATAAGCTAGAAGATTCAATTGTCGTTTAGGCTCTTTGTTCACATTTTAGAAAGTTCACTTGTTTGATCATTTCGCTTCTAGTACTACTGTCTGTTTTTCGTGTGTGTTTTATGTCTTATAACGCTTGAATGTGTAATGAAGTTTTCCTAGGTTCCATTTTACATATGCAAAAACTGTTCGAGGTGAGAATATATTGAATTTTTTCTATATGAGATTTGTTATACTTTTCTTTTTACTAAATTTCTCATTGCCACCTACTGGTTACTCCTGAGAACAACTAGAAATACTGATGCCATAAAGGACAAATAATGTTTTGAAATTCTACAATTTTTTCACTTGGTCGACCTCCCTAAATTCTTTCTTCTTTTTTATCGATCTTCTATTGAACCGTAGGTAATTTTGGTAAAACAGTTAAATTTTTTTACTTAGAAGACATTACTTTTCTTTCCTATTTCGAAAAGGCGTGCGTTTTTCTCGATTCAGTACATTGTCATAGAAGAATGTTACAGATCATGAAAGCAAGTGGTTTAGATTGATTCCCTTTATTGTGGAATTGTTCTAAAATTCTTGCAGATTTTCGAAATTTAACTCAGTTTACAGTGAGTGACAAGGTGAACCTTTCTTTGAAATATTTTCGAGCTAACTCTACAGTCGTATTTGCATTGCATATGCAAACGATATTCAATTGTTCCATTTCTTTCATTTCTATTGAAATTTTTAATTTTTGAGTGCTGTGCAATTTGGTTATGAATCTGATATATTGCGAAATCCAAATCTGGTAATCTTTACAGCTAACGTATTGCATGATTTGTTTCACTAAAGTCGCTTTCGATATTGAAAAGCGACAGTTTTTTGAAAAGGAGGATCTTGCAGCTGTTGGAGGTTACTATGTGGTATCTTTTGTCATAAAACATTTTTGTAAAAACTCTTTTTTCTTTCTTATGGTAACTGGATCCATTGTGTTTCTTTTTATGTTGATCGCATTATATCATGCTCAAATTGTAGTGTTGATTCATATAAGGAATACGAAGCAAGCTACACTCTTCTCATAAAAAGACCTCAAATGAATTGAACCGTTAGCAATCTAGCCGCAAAAGTTCATTGTGGGTCTATAGCAACTTGGATATTATATACTTTTTGTCAGTTTGACTATGCTTCGAATTACAGCTTGTAGAGAGACATACTTCTCAAGAGCACTTTTCCTCTATGAGTTTGTTGTATTTTCATTCTTGTTCTTTGAAGTCATCCTGTTGTTTTTGTTTTTCTAATTAAATACATAAAATTTCCTTTGAGCATCTCAATTTGACATAAGTACTGAACTGTTTCCGACTGAGAAAATGGTGGGTTTTTCTTTGAACATGCATTTTGGACACTTCTTCTTACTATCTTTTCCATTGACGACTAATGTCCCCCCAAGAGAACAATTAGAGATACTTATTCAATAAAGACAAGTAGTATATGAGAATTCTTCAACTTTCTAGAGATTCTATTTCTCTTGTTGTCTTTCTTTTCTCTATAGGTTACTTTCAAAATGGGTGTCTTTATTGCTCATTTATTAGTCAATAAGAGTAAGAAAGAAAGAAACATTACAAAGTTCTAATAACAATAAAATTGTCTAGTGTTCTCTGACATACGTCATGCGCTTTCCTTCAATGAATTATGTTCTCGTGAAACCAGTGTTATAAAGCAAAGGATTATTTAATAATTCAAATATTTTGACTTACCTTGTTATTTTTATATTTTATAGTTTTGAAGTTTTGTTTTGTTTGTTGATTCATTCGTGTCAATTCATCTTCGCCTATGAATTCTTCATCCTCTAACATACTCATGCACTTGTACCGCTTTTGAATGACCATGAATTTTCTCTAGTACTTGTTTTCGGGAAACGTTTTCATTTGTTTGGAGCCAACATAATTCATTATTTACTTAAAATCTTGCTAAACTAAATTGGCTCCACTTTCCGTTTTTTGCAACAGTACTATTTACAATCTACTGTATCAGAGTCTTTCTCGACTCAATGACAGTGGTTTGAAATGTAGAATCTTGTTTCGCCTTAGGGTTTTCTTATGTTGTCTTATCTATCACTTAACAATTTGGCAAAACAGTTTTTTACTTTCGTATGATCATTATATGCTCCTTGTTTCATTCTGTGAATATCTTCTTATACTATAGTCCTACTTTGGTGGTGATATACATATAGAAACAAAAGTAAACCATACCATATATATGCCATAAAAAAGCCTTCAACTGAAAGAAATTGTAAACAATGATGACGTAGATATTCGTCATGTCTATTGTTCTTCCTCTTTCTATTTGCTTTATTGCTAGATGACCTATACTTTGAGTGGTAGCAATTCGAAGAATGTATCCCTGCGTAGCATTCTTCCCTATTGGTCTTGCTGTACTTTTATTCTTTTTTTCTACGTTCAACTTGTTCTTCTTTGTTTTCTTAACTTGAAATACCCTTTTAGTCTTAGTATGCATTTCATGAAATTTTGGTTTCTTCCTAGTTCTTTCTCTTGAATTTTCTATTTGAAACTCTTTGTTTGAGAAGTCCTCCAATCGAAATTCTATTTCTTCCATGATTACCATAAGAAATTTCAATGCGTTTTGCTTTTCATACTTATCTAGCGTTTAAATCGGTATTTGGCGAATTGAATTTAAATGAATGCCTTCTACTGAGGTACATATTCATTTCTACGTTTTAATAGGGAGCAAGAGCAAGATTGAGACAAGCAGTCTTTGTTAACGGCTCAACTTGAAATGCTGTGGTATTTGAGACACTGCAGGAGAAGCTCTACTTGTAAATATTCTAGTGTACTTGCAAACTGGCTCAAGAATTTCCAACTATGTCATGTATGCAAAAATGCACCATAGAGATTTTGAATCAATCGTTGGTCTTTCCTCAACTTTTCCAGAGGACAATGAAGTATGAAAGAAGAGCTTGGTAAGTTCGATTCTTTTACTCCTCCATTTTTGTTGATTTCGACCACTACTTATTTTTATATTTACAAATAAATAGCACTCTAGCTATTTTTTAGACAATTGGAGCTTACTCTTGGCTAATCGTGAAAGAGTTCATATGAAACAAGAAAACACAAATTAGCATATGCAAACCAATTTCTACAACTTTTTTTCTACAAATATCTGCTTTAAAAAAATTTCGAAAAATTTTTCAATTTTGTCGAGAATTGGCTACGTAGAACAAAACACAGCCCATGGCAGCCAATAGGCAATATAGGAAAGTGAGGGGAAATGAATCAATGAACCCTTATGTGAACTCAAATAACTGCTTACTGGATTTCCCAACGACCCAGCTTCGAATCTAATTCAGCCTAGTAAAATCTACAATGCAACAAGTTTTTCATTTGCAACACAATCTTCTAAGGTTCTATATATTATTTGCTAATATTGTTTTCACAGATATCAGTTTCTAATTTAGTCTCTTGTAAAGAATAGAGGTTTCTTTGTAAAATTACATTTCTTCTTGTTGAGTGTGTAAGGTTTTTGAATGTGTAGTTTTTTTCCAGGTACTGCTTTAGGTGTTTTTTATGTTATTTTTTTCCTCTTTCACATCACAGTGTAATTGAACATGATTTCAGCATTGTGCATTATAGACAACTTTATTGTTTTAATGTATTTTATTCCGAACTTTTTGTATGGTCCGCTTTTATATGTTTTCCTAATTGTTTTAATTCGCCACTGGGTTATATAAAATTCGTAAACTGTTTCTTCTCCTAGACTTCCTGTAATTTTGAAATTTGATTGTGTTTGTCCTTGTTTTGGCTGAGTGGTTTGTTTTCAGCTAACATTGTTGTTGCCAGAAATTTTTGGTTTTCCTTTTCTCTTTTCAATTGAATATTCTATGTGGAACTCTCACAAGTACATGTTGTCTTCAATAAGTTTCTGTGATAAATAAAGCTTCTCATGTCAATTGTCTTGCATTTCTATTTATTGTTTTGATTGATATTGGGTTGTTTGAAACTTTTCTTTTAAACTGTGGTCTTAGAAGCATTTTTGTATAGTTGTTCTTCATAATAAAGTTTTTGTTATGAAGCGATACGAGAACTTTCTTTTTTGGGCGTTGGGTGATAGCTCTACTGCATTGGCCCCAGCTCTGTCCAATTATGAATAATTCTGATTGGCTGATTAGTAAAACTTGAATGGTCAATTCTAGTTTTTGCCTTTTTTTAAGAATTTGCGTTGATTCTCTGAAGTCTCTCTGTTTACAGGTTTGTGACTCAAAGTGGCTAAACGTTGAGTGTCGCCTCTCCTGAATTGGGTTAAAGCATATCCAAATTGCCAAGATTCGATTTCTTAGATATTGTCAATTGTATTTTCCTTCTATAATGGTCTCTTTTTGTACTGTGTATTGCGGTTGGTGTTTGTCCTGCTTTCTTGGCTAAAATTCTTTCTCGTTTGTATATAATTGACAAGTTAATTTGTCTATAAATGAAATTACCTGTCGTGTACATTTTTTATTATCAATTGAATAGAAAAAATTCCTTGCCTTTCAGACATTTTTATCATTATTACAATCCAAATGTTGGCTAGAGTTCTTCTTGTATAATTAACTAATCACGAAATTAAGCGTGTATTCATTCACGGACGCTAGACTTCTACGAAAATAAAATTTTAGCAACCGTACCCACCAGAATGAAGATCGATCGTTCAAGTAAACAGGGCATCAAGAATACAAATATTCATGTCTTGCTCAATTTTGCTTTGTAACGTAGGAAGATCCTGGAATATCTTGCGCATATCTAGGAATGTTGCTCAATCAAGTAATTTAATATGCTGAAAGTATCGCTGTGTCTAAAATGAGCAATGTATTTATAAATTCTTGGACAGTTGTCAGTTTGTATACTTTGTATTTGTCAGGCTTTTTATAGAATTATACGTTGTATAGTTGATTGTGATTTCCCAATAGAAAGACAGGGATATTTCATTGCCAACAGTAATACTCTTCAAACAATATCATTTCCAAAACTGTGTCTCACAAACTGTCAACTGCTGAGTATTTATAGACTTGAGCACAAAAGACTACGGTAGCTATTCCAAACATAAACAATGCCAACGAGTTGCGAAGCCTCTCTTTTGTGAAAGTTTTTCCCATCAGACACTCTTTTTCTTCCAAGTCTTGTTTCGAATTTGCATCCTTCAAGTGACCTCGTCAAGTAAGATTAGCAAACAACGACGTAAATATGCTTCAAAGTGGGTGTACAAACTCTGTTCACGTCCGTTTTCGAAACAGCAACTCACAGTTGAACTGCGCAGTTCAGTTGCCACGAGTCGATCTCCACTCTCCAATCGGACAATAGACTCTCAATAGACAAAAACTGACAATGACAAGAATCGTTTTGTGAAGAACCAAAGAGAATCAACTCAGAATATACTCCGATTGTTACAAACGATCTTGGTAATTGTTCCACAAGAGAGAGTCCTCGTCTGTTGTTCACAGGACAACAATTAGTAGTACAATTCAATTGGAAAAACCAAGTTACATTGGAAGACTAGAGTGGGACAAAGATTCAAGGTCAAAGACTATTTGGAGCCTTTGTGCCCACTGGTTCCCCAATAATCCGCAGGGTCAACGTCTTCAAACAGACCAGAGACTAAAGATCAACAAATTCTCTAAAAGAACTACGTTGCATTCGACAGGAACTTGGAAGCTACTTTGAGGTTCAAGTCAAGTTGTTCACAGGAAACGAACAAACCAAACCGGGCCTTGGTTGGTATTTCAAAAAGTGCAAATCATAAAACCTCAAAGTTTGGTCGTACTAAAAAGTTCTCCTCTAAATTCAACTACTTATATTTTCATAAAAAGGAACAATTTTATACACTTCAAAACAGGTGGTAACAAAGCAACTACAGCCACTGTTGAACAAAACAATCACAAAGAGAGATTGGGCAAAGTGACGTTGAAGAGCTCTTCGAGTACCGTCAAAAGTGCACACGCCATATAGTTTCATATGTACCTAGTGAGCACTTTCCAAGGGAACCTTCCACTCAAAGGTTTACCTAGAATACTGTTGATTCTCTAACGTTGCACTATTTGAAGAGAACCGTTGTGTTAGAATGATCGTTGACATACCCCTGAGAGTAAAACCCGCCATTTATAGTGAGATAAACTCACCTTTGTTATTTACCTTGGAGATTTACTGACTTCAAGTTGATTTGGAGAACATTGAGCTCTAGTTGATACGAATCATTTCAAGAAAGTATTATCTGCCACTTTCAAGAAGAAGAGCGTGTTTCCCACAACTTGGAACGATTGGGTGTGCAGTCGCCAAGTTGTCATAGAGAAATTTTGTCAAATAGAGTGAACACTTGTGCTGATCAATGTCTAGCTGAGCTGTTTGCAACTTGGAGGACTGTGAATTTTGTGTTACCAGTAACAAGGACTTTTTAGACTTTTGCAGATTTGAGTTTATACACTCTGGTCGAGTATTTCAACTATCAACAAAACGTAATTCAAGTACACATTGGAAGTTACACTTGTATAATTTTTATTTTGCCTACAAGTATGTTGATAAAGAATCCAGTCGAGTTCCTCAATTCGCTTGAATACATGGACCAAGTGCCTCAAATTCTATTTTGTATAATTCAATTGCGAAAATAAAGAATCGATTGTTGACTCTTTCTACTTGTGTATAAAATATACATATGAAAACTGTCCATAATAGCATAGCGTCATGACTCATATAATAAGTGTCATTGCAAGAACCTTGCCTTGTTTGTCCCTTCACAACAACAGTCAAAAACAAAGACCCCCGAGCCACTTCCTCCTATGCATCTAAAACACCGCAAAGTTTCAAACAGTCTATGTTTCACAAAATTCAACAATAAAACACGGAAAATTCTGCAAACACTAGAGCACTCTAAAGTTGGAGAAAGATAACCAAATTGTCAAAGACAAAGAATTGCCTACACTAGTAAACCCAACAGAGAAAAGCAAAGAGGCAAGAAAGAAGCAACTCAGTCATAAACTCTTCAACTATACCCAGAATACTTCAACACGTTATGAAGCTAGTACCTGGACTCACTCTCGATTCTGGTTCCCTCAGAGTTTCTCTGATAAAAACCACAGAAGAATCTACAATAGTTATATCAAAACCCCACTCTTATGAAAACTTTCAAAGTTGGCTATTATCCACATTTATTCTAAAACGCAACGCCGAAAACTCAAACTTAGAAAAATATCTGTTTTACAATTTGGAAACATAGCAACTGGTCAAGCACTCAAACAGTCATAAAGCTTTATCTAATTCTCAGTCAACTAGCTCATATATCGCAACTTTCGTGATTTCTTCAAGTCTGTCAACAGAAGGTTGAAAGCTGCCATCATCATTTCGTCTATTCCAATCAAAGCAATCCGCTCATGTCGCCTCTTTAGTTGGATAAGAGACTTTAAATAGTCATAAACTCACAAATAAAGGAACTGGTTGTTTGAAGAATGCAAGAATCATCTCAGAATGTACTTCGAGTGCTACAAAAGACCTTGATGAGTGTGACACAAAAGAAGATTCACAACAATTCACAAGACTTGACTTTGTAGTATACTTGGACTTGAAAAACCAAGTTAAACTACAAGACTGTATAGGGAGCAGGGGTTCAAAGTTGAAAAAAAATGGCAGTTTTTTGTGCCGACTTTTCTTTTTATAGTACTCTACATAGTAAAAACGCCTATAAAGTTACCAGAAAATGAAGAGCGACAGTTTTCAACAAGGATCCAAGTTGAGGTACGTTCAACGTGAACTTGGACTAAAGACAAATACTTTTCAAGCTTTATGTAACTCAAATGTCAAGTCTTGAAAGTTTACAACCAATACTAGCAGGTCTTGATAGCAAAGTTCGGTCTTGAAAAGTTTCTCGTTGGAACCTAATGTTTGACGTTCTGGGGAATCATTTACTTTCATTGACCTTGAATCTGTTTACGCATCATAATGTTACTCTCCAACAGAATGAAATGAGTAAATTCTTAGCTTCTTTTGTGCTTCTATTCTATACTTGAATTGTTGTTTGATTCAAAATTCATCTGTCTATGGTCCCGATTCAACTATATTTATATCCGTTCGGGCAAGTATATCCAACGAATTGGAGTCGAAACCCAATTCTTTTTTATAAGGGTGTTTCGAATCCATTTTAATTACAATTGTCGATTGTCAATTTCATTCGAGTTGAATCATTTCTGTAAGCTCCAAGTATACAATAATTATTTCCCGTTGGTGACACTAAAATGGCCATGATGAAGATAATGATGGCTATTACACTGGTAGTCTTGTTGAATTCCCTAAAAGATGAACTTTGTGTTTTGGATGAAACATTTTAAGTCTCTTTTTTATCTATTCTCAGCAGGGTTAAACTTAGAATCACTTTGTAGGCTTCTCAATATGTACCCTTATAAATTTTCTTGTTCAATTTTTATTTAAGAGTAATTGAATTAAGAGATTCATTCATCAGCTAGGCTACTTTGTTATATATTGAAAAACAGTTGATTCTTTGTTCCTTTTTTTTATTACTACTGTCTTTCTTCCTTCTGTGTTTAGAAATAAAGTTGGACTATAGTTTGAATTCCATTCTTTCTCAGTGGCTTCTCCTTGTATAGTATGATGATCTCCATTGTGCAATCTCTTGGCCCTTTTTTGTTGTTACTTTTTGCAACTTTTCACTATTCGAAAAAACCAATAATTTCCCTATAATACTTGATCTTTTGAATAAAATTTATCAATCAACAGAATAATTCAAGTAAACTCTTTTTGAATAATAACTCATTGAACGGGTCATGTCCTCCTTTCCTTTACCACATTCGCTTTTTTGCATACATTCTTTACATATCGCGGATATCGATAAAGGGAACCAAATGAAAAAATAGAACTTGTGTGATTGACAAAACTCAATGAATTGTGTTGGCAGATTTGGTTTCAAACTATTACCCAAAACAGCTTTAGAATGTGAAATGTTCATCAAATTTGATACATCTTTGAAAGAATCCTTTTTATTTCATCTCATGCACTCAAGCCTTTTCTAGACAACTTGTTTCGAATACAATATCTTTCAAGATCTCTGCACTTTGTCAGTTCAACATACACTAGTCTACCTGATCATATTGTTCAAGGTTTGGTTTCGTAGATAATACTTGGTCCCCTGCTTTGGTTTTGAAAATACTTTGGATATTTACCAAAGGTTCAATTTAGTCTTTGCTTTTATGTTTTGGCTAATCTTAGTGAAATAAACTTTTCCATAAGTATGTATATACAACTCGTTCAGGTAAAAAGGTGCCGATAATCACTGCTACAAATTATCCTCTTTTACACTATTCTCATCTAAAGAACCAAGAATTCTCAAAGCAATGGTAGTTGTTTCCAAACAATCTCCCTTTATCGATCGTAATCAACCTCTCCCTTCAAAATGTTTCTGCAGATAAATCACTTTTGAACTCTGTTGTTAACCAACCACAAAGTTCAAACCTAGTGGCTACGAAGTTACGACCAAAACAACCCAGGTTTAAATAGTATCCAAAAAAAAGAAAAACTTTCTAGTCTATTCTCAGGATGTTTCTCGTTCAAATTCAAAAAAGTTTTCATAGACATACTTTATCCGCTTTGAAGTGGGTTGCATAACACAACTATTTAGCTCCTGTTCTCAACCAATAAGTTCTAACGAAAGAACGTTTCGAAGAGCTTAGAAAGGAGGTGGTATGAAAGGATGCCTTTAAAAGGTACAAACTATATCGTTTCTTGTATACTTGTAGAGAAATTTCCAAAAGAACCTTGCACTAGAGAGTTAAAAGACTGTTGATGCTCTATTCTTTTTGTGTTAGGGAGTTGTATCGTTGGAATTCAGTTACAGACTTTCCACTGTTGTACCTGATAATTCAGAATTCGTGAAAGTAACGAGAAAAATACTGGAGAGTTAATAGAATTGGATTTGACTTGTTGTTGACAAGGAGCTTTTCTTTGATCTCACAAGCCCAAACAGAACACGTTGAGTTTTAAGATGGTTAGCTTCCACATTGTTTGAATTGTAAACACTTGGTTAACGTTTTGTGAATCGAACGTTTTCAACAATTCCAGCTAGACCTGTGGTTGGGTTAAATAAGGACTTCAAAAGAGTGCTGATTACAGTTGTCAAGAAGGAAGTTTGTCCCATACCCTAGAATGCTGTCATAGAAGACTGTAGTGAGGAATGTGAATCAATCCTTATGTTGCTGAATGAAATTCTACCCTGCGTTTTAATTTTGTGAAACAAGGATCAAGAATTCCTAGACATATGGACGGTAACTAGTACTAGCAACTTTGACTGAGATTTTCTGGAAGATGTACTTTGAAGCAGACGGTGACTTTAGCAAAGTCAACGATAGTCTATAGTGTCACAAAATTCAGCAGTCAACAACCGACCATCCTGAAAGGATTCCAAGAATAGATAAGCCCAAATGAGTTGTACAGTCGTTGCTTCCAAAGATAAAATCTTTTTGCTCTAACAAAACTTGTAGAATGCCACAAGGGAAGAAATCAACAACAACTCAATGAGATACTTTTAAAGTATACAAAGTACTTTAACAAGACACGAAGCAAGGTTTCAAGTTACCAATTCGACTTGAATTTCCATTCTCATCTCACAGTTACTCTGAAAACAACGCATCAAATCTACAACAATTTTGTTAGAAACTTCACTGTCTCGACAAAACTAAAATTCTGACAGTATCCAAAAATATTTCAAAACGTAAAGCCAAATCCACTTGTTCAACCTTTGAAACTTGGGTTCCCAAAGAAGGAGACGTAAAGATTTCAATACTCATAGCTCAGAATTGTGAACATCATACTATCAATGACTTTCGATTGAGACTTCTTTCTTGCAGCGAGTAACGAAAGTTGCAAGCTCTGATAAATTGGTGTGTTCCACTGCCTCTTTCATAAAGTGAAGAAAAATTTAACTCAAAGATAACTTGACACGATGTCACTTTGAGTAGATGAGGTATTTTCAGCCTATTGTTCAAAGTTCACACATATTCGACAATGTTTGATTAGATAAGTGAAGTATCCTCAAGGTTAAATGTCAAAAGTAGACAAAGTGTGACCCTTCAAAGAAAGCATTGAGTTGAATGGATTCTTTCTCTCGTCTGTATTGGATAGCAATCTTTGATGTCTAGTACTGTGAAGATTCATTTGTAGACAATTGAACTTCTAGTGGAGGTCTATATAGTCTGGTTGGTGGAGAAAAGACAAGCAATGGAATAGTGTAAACTGGAAGAGTGGAAAACAAGTATTAAAGTCTCAAAGTATCTAAATTTTCCTTAACCGGAAGCACTGTTGATTTCAGAATATCTCTCAAGTCAATGAAAGAAATTATTCAATCATAAAATATGTTTCTCAAGAAGTCACCTCAAGTTCATGTATGCATTCTTTCTCTAATCAACTCCATATCAATGTTCCATAGGAGACAAAGAAACACTAGATTTCTTTTTTGAATTCTAAAACATAGTTGTAACACATATTATACAAACTAAACAACTCTATAAATTGCAAAACTTGTTTTTTACTATTGAGACAAAATTGAAAGGTCGTGTTGGTTGATGACACAATTTGATTGAAGATCATCAATTGATTCTCAAAGGATGATTAGTGAAACGTCTTTAAATATGTCCAGAGAGTTTGTTAGATACGAAAAAGTAGCTTGTCTTGAAACTACTCAGAGCAATAATTAGGTTTGCTAGCAGTTGGAATCTAGATCTCAACTAAATTTGTAATATAGCGATAGGCTTCATGAAGACATACAGTGTCATTGACTGTTCAAATTGAAGTATATACAACTATAGTTTGTCTTTTTCACTTTCACAAGAGTCTGTCAATAGACAAATGTTGACATATGGACATTGCAAACTATTCAACAAATACAAGACATAGATGAGAATCTGCTTGGATCACTGCAAAATATGTTCAAAGCGGATTTTCAGCCCTATTTCACAAGACTCTGCATAACAATTCTTAATAAAACTACTTTCAAACAACACCCAATCAAATAACGCCGACTTATAACAGGTCTTACTGGATCAGTTACTAAAACTCAGTGCAAGTTTGGAACCTTCTATCACGACATTATTCTCGAAATAAACACAGTTGATTTTCGCCTGAATACTAGAGACTGCAAAGCAGATACTGAAAGTTGAGTGGAAACCAATGTTCAAAATGAATCGTTGACTGCTCAAATGAATTCAAAGAGAGGTAAAAACTCGACTTGTAGAACCTAAAAGAAAGTCCTCCGAACTGACAATGCCAACAACAAAATTAGAAGCAAACTTTATACCCAAAGTTATTATCACACTAAAAGAAACAAGCAAACAAACTATCTACTCAAGACGACAAAGTTTCCCAAATATGTTGTGTTTGTTGAATTTACACAATGTTCTGGAAGTGAGTCAATCCGTTATTTGTCCACTGTGAAAACAAATAACTATGTCACAGGGAAAACAACAAAGTCACTTGCAAGTAGGACTATACTATAAGCTCTCATACGTAGCCTATACACTACTCTTATAGAACAGCTTAAACTTTCTTCATTTGCTGCACTCAAGTGATTCCCTCAATTGGATGATTGTTGTGTGATTCGGTGATCTGTTGTGGTTGTTGCGAGTTTACAGAATGAACACTATTCGTATTGAAAGTATCGAATTTCCCCTTGTCAATAGAGAATCAGCTGTCTTGCAAGTTATAGAAAGTTTCCTATTATCATACCCTTTGAGACGAGATGGTACTTCGAGAAATCCTCGACCTCACATATGCTATGCACCCCAAATGTATGGGAGTGGCAAAAGCGCTTTTGGACAGCATTTCCATTGGTTCCTTTCAATCAACAAAGAGAACTTGTTGCAATATTTAAAAAATTTTTGTTGCTTACCTGGCTTTGAGAAGGGGGAGAATGTAGGAGAACGTGCTCTACACGCGCTGTTAAACGAGACTTTATATGTTATGTTGAATCTTCTCTATGTGCCGAGAGGAACATGTTTTGAAGATACACTTTTGGAGTGGATAAGCGAGGAGGCACTTTCCCGGTTTCCCAACGGTGCAGATTTACTTTCTCAAGTTCTTTCCTATATCGGTAGTCCAAAAGAATGGCTACAGAAACTCTTGCAAGTAACCAAGAAACGTTATTTATATTTGTTTATTGACGAAATTGGACTTTTAGAAGAATACAAATTCACATTGTTTAAGGATTTGATGGTTGCACAAGGAACAAGTCGAGTGCACAACGTGTACCGTGCCTTTTTTAGAGTTTTGTCAATTGTTGTAAGTCAACCTTTTGTCATTTGTATTGTTGCGGGGAGATCGAACTGTATAGTTAGTAGAGAAGAAGATGCAATGCCTTCCCGAGTAACGTTCAATTTTCTTCGGCTGGATCCTTTTTCAGAAGCAACTATCAAGTACTTTATACAAAATGCTACTTGTCATAATGAACCTATTCTAAGAGTACTATTTCCTAGTCATCCTGAGGGACACGATTGGTTCTTCAAACAAGTATATGATTATACAGGTGGTGTTCCTTACTATGTTGTTCATGTTTTAAATGAATTGGGAAAGGCATGTGAACGTTGTAATAGTTTATGTGATCTTTCAGAGAATGAAATGAAAGAGGAAATGGAAAGAATTGCTCCGAATTTTTCTCTCGTAGTAACTCTTTCTCGTATGACACCCGAATCAATGATTGTTTTTTCTTCAATGCTTCTTGCGAGTATATTTGAATTTCGTATTCCAATGAGAGAGACTCTATTTGATGGAAGCCATTCTGAATATGTTTTGGATATTGCCAACCATTTTGGTTTTTATTATATGAGTTGCTCGAGAAATGAACAAGACGAAGCAAGCAGGATACCCGTTGAAGACAGCTATGAAACGTTTTTCAAGTTGGTTTTTCCAAAGATTGTACTAAAGCATGTTCAATCGCGATATTGGAATATTCCTCCTTTTCGTTTTGTTTGTAGTTTATTTTCATCGATCAGTCGATTGGATTCACTTTCTAGTCGTGGTTTCAAATTTGAAATTATATTTACTCTTATTCTTTATGTTCGATGGTGTTTCTGTTCCAAACTAGGAGAATTGAGTATATTTCGACATAGTTTTATAGAACATATATCAATAGAATCTACTGAAACCATTGACAGTTTAAAAGTGGATCCTATTCCCAATTATGTTCCAGCATTTAGTTCGACAGGGAGTAGAATCCATAGTGCTAGCGAAGAAACTTACCATGTCAATGCTTGGAAACCATTTTTTGAAACGTATTTATCAAAAGATGGAATATTTATTCCTATTCGACAAAATTCCAGTGGACCTGATGTTCTTATCCGAGTCACAGATATGAAAGACAATTCTGTCCTTGCTATTCAAGGTGAATCTTCTTCAGAGCAAACACCTATGGAGACTGAAACCACCAAGAAGAGAGTATATTTGATAGGTATTGCATTGAAATGTTTTCAGTTGTCAACGTCTGGTGTTGGACGTTCAATGATTAAGGCAGAAGTTGCTAAATTTTTACATCCATTGGCGTCACAGCTTGAATTGGAACAGAATAATTTAAGAGCCATTCAGTTGATTGTAAGCGACAAGTATACTGAAGATGTTTCCAGACAATTTAGTGATAATCAGAATTGGATATTGAATAGTGGAGTTTATTATGAAGACAATAATAATAATATTGTTCACAGTTCTATCAACTCTGAAAGACAACCACAGAATATACGAGAAGAATGGTTGAGGATACCTCCTCATTGTCAAGTTGTAGTATGTTCCACTACATCTTTGCGAACTTTTTTAGGTCGCAAGGCTAGTAGAGATATTGAAAGAGTATTTGGAGAAAATGCTGGATGGTTGGAACAACTGAATTCACTTTATGATTTGTTGAGCAATTCGTTTGTAGATTTATTAAGACGTATTCCATTTGAAGAATCTGAAAGGAATAGTGGAAGGATGGAAAGAAGAAATACTCGTCCAAGGATGGATATGAATATGATGCAAATGGAAGATACGAGAGGAGAATCAACTATTTCTGTTCCGAGCTCAGTGCAAGTTTCTTTTGACTGGATGAACTTTTTGAAAGTATATTGTCATTTAACTGAGGAAGAATCAACTCAATGTTACGAATGTCTATGCAAGTTTTCGGAGCGAGACATGGGAGTCATAGACTCGAACATATTAGAGCAGATGGGTATCGATGATTCTTTGTTGCAATTCAAAGTTGTTGCTGGTATGAGAACTTATATAAAGGATAGGCAAAGTACTTGAGTTTTTTATATCCAAGTTTCGCTTCCTTTTGATTTTCTCTGTCACACTTTATGATCTTTATAGAGTTGAATGCATGTGGAGAATATGAAAAAGCTGTCAGTTGTTCACTTCTTATATAATACTCAACATCTTGTAGTGTATCATACAGGAGAATGACTTGGAAGACACAAGTTCATTTGTTTAAACATTTGTATCTCTTTCTCTGAAAGTATTTCACATATGGTACTCTCTATTTGAACTATGCAATATCCTCTTTTTTGGACTGAAATGGTTCTCGTGACGATATCTCTCAAGCCCTTTGGTCTCTGTTCTGCTGCCCTTTATGGAAAAGAACAGTTACTCCGATGAACCGAAATTGACAAAAACAGCATAAAACAAGTTTCTATTGTCTATAACTGTTGTAAAAAAAGTGACAAAGAGATGAAGCTGCAGTAGAAACTATTCCGATTGGGACCGTTATTCAAGGTTTCCTCGAGTGGGCTTGGAATAACATCTCTTTATCTAGATAGTTCAAGATACTTGTACAAGATTATTTGTTGAAAACTTAAAGCGCTATAAACGAGGTCTTTGAACACTGGTATCTTCCAAGAGAGAGACATACACAGGAGTCAGTAAAGTACAATTGCAGAGAAAAGTACCGCTTTGCAAGGACCAAACACAGATGTCTCCAAATACTATGCTCGAAGGTGATATATTTACCTCTTTTGATCTCGCATATCTACTATGAACACAAGAGTCGTTCTCGATAGAGATATATCTCGTTCTCAAAGCCTAATAACTGTTGAATACAACAGCTGGAAAGGTCTTTGGACGAAAGAAGACACATCACAAGTTTCTACTCATATTTCAAAGACACTCTTCTTTGAATTCAACAACAGAAAGTACAACACCCGACGCACAAGTATGGAACTAAGTGTCCTTCGGAATATCCATTTTGACGCATATTGCCGATTTCGTTTTGGCGACAATGATATTCGGTGATACCTCGTGACACGTTCGAGCCTGTTGTTGTGGGTCGTGAAGAGGATGCGTACCTCGTTACAGAAGAACTTTACGAACTTCACAATAACCGAAAGCAACTTAAGAGTCAGTTAAACAGTACCTATTACCGTTGGACGATCCCATTCGCGCCTCATATGTTTGGATCCGACAAGACTACTTTTTGTATCAACTATTTGGAGTTGATATGGAGGTTTAGTGAAACTTCCCTGTCGTCTTTTGCTTTGGACTCTTCCAAGAAAGAGTTTTTGGATAGGTTGAAAGATTCGGCTTTCTTGTACGTTGACTTGAGAGATCTTGAACGAACTGATCCTGAGGAAAGAAGTCTAAAATGGGCTCTTTTTTACTTGTTGTACCAGTCGGCCTGTCGACGATCGGGGTTTGAAGAACCAGACCCTGATGAGTGTTTCGAAGTCTTTAAACTTAGAACTGATATGTTAATTGAGAAAATCCGTGAAGTGTTAAACATGCGTACTGATCAGTTTCTTCTTGTGGTGTTTGATGAGATTGGTGCTCTAGACGAAAGTTACGGTGAATTTGATATCGAAAGGACACAAGATGGTGAAGTTTTTCCATACAACGACTTCTTTGATATTGTTCGTGAGTTGTGTAACGAAAACAATCTGTTCGTTATTGTTGTTGGGAAAAGCGAGGGTTTAAGAATTAAGAATTCTGTAGCTTTTGGACCAAGGGTGTTACTACACTTTATTTCGTTATCACCTTTAAGCTCGACCAATCTCATTGAATTCCTTGAAAAGAGCCATCTCAAAGGACAGGTTCAATCTCGAGTTTGTGATATTCTATGTAGTTCTTCTTTTTCAGGAAATGAATTGTCAGAGGCACTATTGGAGTATACCGATGGAGTTCCTGGTTTGCTTACTCGTGCAGTGAATATGCTTTTGAATTATGTACAAACAAGAGGACAGCCTTTTATGTTGAAAGATGAATGTTTATCGTGTATGAATGAGGATAGTTTCCAAAGAATCTGTGCTGAACCGTTTATACAACACATATCAACTTCAGACGAGGATAGAAAAAGTGAATTTGGCATATTATTGATGATGGCTCTGTTTCATATACCTTTCAAAGTATATGATGCACTAAACTCGGAATGTTATTTGTTTGACGCTATTAATGAAATGGGACTCTATCGATATCCTATTGATCAGGATACTTTTCAAGTACTGATTCCAAAGGTTTTCGTTGGAAACTTTGAGTATCTATCATCTCTCTCGTTATTGGAAAAGATACTTGTAGGATCACTCAAATTAGAGCCATTTGATTGTTTCTTTTCTTCAAAGTGTCGAGTATTTGAAGGAATTGTTGCCATCCGACTTATTTTGATACTTTCGTCCAAAGTACGAAATGAGTTTAGGGAGTTGTTATGTCAGTTATCTGCCATATTTAAAGAAATGAAACTTCCTATCAGGGAACCTTTACCTCTTGATTACATGAGATCTGTTGGTGTTTCTGAATCAAAGAGTGAATCAAACAAGAAACGGAAAACTTATGAAAGTAATGAATGGAACAAGATTATTCAAGAAGCACTTTATTTGGACAAAGTCTATATTCCAGTAGACACCAATTCGCATAGTCCTGATATTATGTTCAAGTTGCAATCTCCCGTTGATTCTAAAGTTCTTATTGTGGGAGTTGCTTGCAAAGGTCGTTGGAGTTCTGAACGAATTGGCTGGTCAGATATTATTGAAGAAGCAGAAAATTTCTTGTTCCTGTTTCTAATCAAGTTTTATCCAACGCACCTGATAAGACTCATTGTATGCTTATTGTAGTTGGTACAAAATTAGCATTCAATGTCTCACGTGAGTTGGGTGATCAAAGTCGTTGTTACAGTAGTGGAATGTCTATTGAAAGTGAATCTTTTACGATTCCTTCCAATTGTGAACTTGTTATTCTTTGTGAAGGAGATATAGAAATGCTCATTGACAAAGAAATATTGAATGGACTTGAAAAGGCATTCTCTTCTACTGATCGTCCCTTTTTGAAAAACTTTGGACTTGATCTACTTAAACGAGTCCGGCACAGTTTGTTAAGTTGGCAATAAAGTTTGAATTCGTATATTCAATTGTTCATTCGGTAATTCGCTCTGCAACATTTGAATTAAATATTTTTGCAAACTTCTTTTTAAATGTACTAGTGGTATTCTAAAATCTGTGATGATTGTCATAGAGCAGCATCAAAAGTTATCTAATTACCAACATCACTTGTCATTCTTTTTCACAGAGTCTTTCAATCAACAAGTGTATGTATAAAATAGTATTACCTGTTTACTTTTTTATTATGAGAACATAGTTTAGAATATTGTTATCTTTATGCTACCAGCAAATACAATGTCAGAGACCATATTGAGTTTGATCATTCATATCTTTCAACTGAAAACTCTGTTTGAATGATGTCCAACTGGTGCAACCATCAAAAGGGGACTAGTTGAACACTCTGGAACTGTCAACTTATAGTTTCGTTGGTTTGGAATCATAAATCCGACAAGAAAATGTGGAAGGTAAAATATAGTTTATTCCAAGAAGGAATTGAAAATATTCTATCAATATATTAGGTGAACTCCATGAATTACAGCCATGAATGCAATTGGATTGAATGAATGCTACTAGAGGATACTGATCTTATTTTTCAAGAAGAAGGATACGCACGCCCTTTTATAGAAGATTGTGCAAAGTTGTTACGGAATCATAGAATACCGATTGATCATGAATCCGAACAAAATGATATATGCTACTTGATTGTCATTTTAAAAAGACCCATTTAAAGTTTTAACACTAAATCAATCAGTCATTATAAGCTATCCAAGACTAACTCGTAATCATAACAACGTTTGACATTTTACCTTTAAAGTCTTCAAATTGTTATACAAACAGTTTCTTGGAAATATGTTAGAACCTTTGCTTTTACAGAATGGCATTTCGTACAACTCGACCTTGGTTGCTCGATAGTTTGTTGACCTACTTTTATTTCAAAACTCTTGTATGTATTGTCTTGAGATGATATCGCTATGACGAAATCTGTGACAAGGTACATCTGACTGTTGCCCGAGAAGAAACTGTTTCTCCTCAATGACTAGCATATTGTTATTTAGTTCAAATCAATTGACTCTATGGATGTCTTGAAGAGCAGCACTTTTATTTATTGTCACTTTAGACAGCAAATCTAATTGAGCCTGTCGGAAAAAGACTTTAAATGGAAATCCTTTTTGTTAAATAGTCAAAACTTGTCATAAATATTGCTAGTCATTATTTTCAGCAAAGCAATCATCTGAAAATAAACCATACAAGTACTATGTAAAGGACTCTTATTGAGAAAATAAATTGTACGAGAGTATCAGGTGAACCAAGTCTGGATAAGTTAAAAGCATATTTTTCATAAGAGTTATTCAAAGATTGTGTTGGAAATGTTTGTCAATCATATGCAAAGGAGCCGTTTCTGTCTTTGCAAGCGATACATTTTCGCAATTTTAGTAAACAATGATCAAATGTCAAGGCTACTCCTAGAATCCTCACTCATATAGTTATTGTCAAGACATAAAAATTGAATAAATAACAACGTGCTTTTTCAAACTTTACAACATTTTAAACAAGACAACGAAAAAAAGTCAGTACAATATTTCACTCTGAAAGAGCAATTTAAACAAAATCAATAGTGGGAACTGCAATTACTCAAATTGTAGTTTTCACTTGTTCATTGAAAGACAATTTTTCCACTCAAACATATTTAGTTTAAACTTTGTGAAATTTGTAGGATTTGTTTGTTTGCACAACAACAATTCAGTTGGCTAAGACTACACAAATCCATCGCCATTATTGATTGGCTCCAAAGCAGTCGTCCATCCATCGGGTTTCGAGATTGAGAGACAAAGTTGGATGGTTGCAATGCTTGTTGATTGCTTTGCTTTTTCGTTTCATTCTACGTGTCTTTCCTCAGCCAATGTTCGGTATTCATTCCAAACTAAGGTTTGTTTTGGAACCAAAGAGTGTCGTTTATGGAGTAGAAGCTTTACAAAACCGTTGTCTTGTTTTGACAAGAATCGTTCTGGTTTTGGTTATAGAAGAGTTATTCTTGCGTCAGTCATAAATAGTCTTGATGGCGGCAAAGAAAGATATGTTGACTTTAGAGAGATATTTGTACCAAACGAATTTAAAATTGACGAAAAGTTTAGCAACGTATGGTTGACGAACTTGCCTAATCTTCATCGAGAGTGTGTGTTTAAAACCGTTGCTTCAGTTCTTGGAGAAAAAATACAAGTAGGAGGTAAAGTTTTCGAAGTTGGAGAAGAAACTTTCAGAGATACAGCACACTTGGTTGCTCCCAAGCGGTTTCCTGAAGATTTTCCAGTGGAAGGAGCTGATGGGAAAATCTCAAGAATCTTCCTGAGACGAGAGTTTATCAAGAGGTGGAATAAACACATTGAAAGTCTTGATGCAGAAGGTTGTAGTCTTCCTCGCCGACAGATCATAGTTTCTGCAGCAAGTGGACTGGGAAAGAGCGTAGAGCTCTATATGGCTGCTGTTTTTTCAAGACACTGCAGGATTCCGGTGCAGTATATTGCAAACACATGGGAGTGGCTGACGAAAATCAACGACATCTCTGACGTGTTTTCCGGTTACTTGAAAATGTTGCTTTTTATGAATGCAGACATTCTAGAAGAAATGCCGTGCTTCATGACAACTGACTATGATTCTTTGAATGGTGCTCCCCTTAAAGATGTCATTTATTTTGCCATGAAAGAGGAAGATACATCTCTGGCTTCAGAAATTCGTCGCTTTATGATACGGCTTGCACCACGCAATATGTTGATAGTGGATGAGCATAATGAGTTTTGGTGCAACTTTGGTCGTAACATAAATCGATGGCCAGATTTCTTTCGATTTTATGCCATTATGGAAGTTATGGCTACAGTTTGTAACAGCTCTCTCTTTTTTTCATAATGAATTTTTTATTTACTTGAATAGCCTTATTGCGGAGTTCTTCTTGCAGGTTCACAGCATCGTCAATTTGAAGATAATTTGCCTAGTGGTTATGGAGACATCAAACAATATTTGGAGCCGCTAAGTTTCAAAGAATTTGATTTGTGGCAAGATTTACCTGATTATCCCTCCATTCTTCGTCAACATTCAGATGAAGTGGTCGAACTTACTGGATTGGTGCCTAGAATGATAGCCAAAATGATAGCTTTTGCCAACGATCTTCCTGATCCTAGTTGGTTTGAGGATATGAAGACTCAATTCACCGCAGATGTTTGTTCTGAAATGATAGAAAAGCATTGGGGTTATATCAAACGACTTGACTCTGAAAGAGAAAAGAGCGCATTTGATTCTATGCTTTATAAGCTATTCATGGATAGAACTAAGCCCAATATTACTATTGCAGATGAGGCATATATTAGTCGAGGTTTATTAGTTGTAGTTGATGCAGTTTACTTACGTTTTTATAATAGCGATGCGCGTGGTATGTTGTTATCCTCCTTCCTTAACAGATATGCTTCAAAGAGTTACTTGTCTGAACTTGTTGAACGTTATCGAAGTGGACAGAGCACAAAGGGTCAAACATTTAAAGAATTATTCTTTTTGTGGTTCATCAGTAGAACAGAAGAAGTGACGATCCGTTCCGATAGCAAACCTCGTAGGAAGTTGAGTTTATCTTGTCATAGTTGGTTTCGGTTGGTTGGAGATGAATTTGATCCTCCTATTAAGAAGTTTAACCATTCCTGTTGGATATTACTGGCAGAACGATGTCCTCGATTTGACTATATTTTTGTGGATATTGTGGATTCTCAATGGCACATATACTTTTTTCAAATATCTGTATCTTCATTCCACAATCACAACCGTGACTATGCAGCTATTGAAAAATCCTTATTGCCTTTGTCTGGCAAGGAAGAAGATGAATGGAAGAGCTCAGAATCCGCTAGTTTATCAACTAGTAAGACAAAGAGTGAGCAAAACTCAACGAAGCTTTCGAGAGGTCTCCAACGGCGTAGTAAGAAGAAGAGTCGAGATAACTTGAAACAGAGAGAAGTGAAAGGCGACTGTCAGTTGTTAAACATACTTTGCTTGATTTTGAATCGAGAATTTACTATCATATTAGAAGAAGATAATTCTGGAAGAGTTGTAGATTTTCGTTTATTGGATTCCAAAGGTGTTGATTGGCGACACTGCATAAGTATTGTTTATGTTACCCCATTATCTTTCAAGGAGGCCAAGGGAAGTTTATCTGTGCCAAACTATGTCGAGTTTCTTTGTAGAGAAGGCTTTCCTGAAAATTTTCGAGTTTTGTTGGAAGAAGAAAAGTGATGTTTTACGATCGTTGTATGGAAGCAGGGTTGTTTTTGAGCTTTATGTTTTACAAGGTCTAGAATAAATAATGCGTTTTAATTATTTTATAGTCTTGACTGACAAACCAATGATGAATAATTGTGGAAGTAGAATTGATTTTTGTAACTTTAAGTCTGAGATGGATGGCTAATGTGCAATAATAGACATATATGTATTTTGAACAAAGTCATTTTTAGCACTTTGGATGAAAATCAACTCAGGTTTCAAGTAAGCTTCTTTAGAGAGTGTCTTTACTGGGTATCGTCAGTTGTATAGAATCAACTTGTTTCAAACTTGGAGACATGTTTTTCATCCAAACAATCGTTCACAAAGTATTCAGGAAGCTTTCATGTCTGTCAGATAAACGAATCTTTGTTGATGAAACTGTTTGAGGAGAGTCATACTCTAAATGTGGCCTAAAATGTGGGCTTTTATTAGTTCTTGACCAAATGAGTTGGAGTCTTCATAGCTCTTAATAACATAGAGACACGGACGGACTTTGTTCAGTCATTGAAGCTCTCTTCTCAACATAGTTTGTCTATAACCTCTAAAATGGTTTGTTCTTTATTAGAGCGTTCACGATATTCGAATGGCTCTCAATATTACACAAGCGACAATCTTAGCACGAGTCAATTTAGCACAAATACGACAATCAGTAATTCTCAGATAAACAGAGAATCAACTGTGTTAAGTGTTCTAGAGAATTTTGTAGAGTCAAACTCTACGGAAGAGGAATGGTTACTATACGTGAGACGTCCTGTTGTCCTTTTTGCACTCCAAATGGAAGGGAGTGGAAAAAGCGTGTTTGGCGGTTGCTTCCAAAAGAAGCTTCTTTCAGCCTACAAAGAGCAGTTGTTGAAAAAGTTGCGTGTTTGGGACCTACCTGGGATTTCCAAGGAGAAGAACACAGCAGAACTAGCGTTCTCCACCTGCTGAATGAAACACTGTATGTCAGGCAGAATTTTCTGCCGTTATCTAGTGGAGCTCAATTCGAAACTAGTTTTTGCAATGGATAAGTAAGGAGGCACTTGAGAATTTTCCCAAATTGTACAGTGTTACTTTCTCAAGTTCTTTCTTGTATTGAAAGTCCCAAGGATTGGCTAAAGACACTCTTGAAAGTCACCAATAAGCGGTTCTTGTATCTCTTTCTGGACGAAATCGATGCATTGAGCCACCGAGTCTTTTCTATTTTTGACAATTAGGAGGAATGGAGTGCAGTATCTGGAGAGAGCAACGTATATCTCTTTCTCTTCCGTTTTTCATTGAGTTTTTTAAGCTTCCTCACATAGAGGAATATGCTATGCCTCTGGGATTAGTCTTACGTATCCTTCCTTTGGATACCTTTTGAGAAAGTGATGTCAAGTTCTTCACAGAAAATACAACGTCTCTTGAAGAACCCATTTTGAAGGTCTTTTTTCCGAACAATCCAGAAGTACGAGATTGGTTCGTCACACAAGTACATGATTATATAGGGTTTATCCTTACCTTGTTGTTGATGTTTTAACGAAATTGACAGCGTATTATAGAGCTCACATAACTTGTACTTTAGAGGATGAAATGAAGAATGAACTGGAATGTATGTCTCAGGACTGTATCAGTAGCAGAGTTCCATAGATTAGATTCATCCGTTTTGGTATGACACCAAAGATTATGACTACTTTTTCTGTCATGCTTCTTACGAGTTTTTGGAATATCGTATTTCTGTTCGAGGGACCTTTTTTTGAGTAGTTTACAAATCGAAACCCATTCATAGTATGTTATGGATATTGCGACACAGCTTGGTTTATCTTGCAGGATTAAACTGAGAGAAAGAAAGACTGGTTGAGGAGTTAAATGGACCACTTATCACATTGTTTTATTAAAAAACTGTAATGAACTACTTGAGAAGCGCCTATTGAAGATTTCTTCCAAGGAATTTTCGAATTTATTTCATTACCAAGGTTTGGTCGTCAGTTGTAATCTCAAATCTGCAGTTGTATCTGCACTTTTTCTTTAAGTTCGATTGTATTACAGTCCCAGATTGGGAGAGTTGAGTGTATTTCGTCATAGTCTTGTAGAAAATATTGAAAGAGGACGAAATAAAAGTGTCACTTACATTCCTGCATGAAGTTACACACAAAGAATAGTTCTCACAGAGACTATGATTCTTGTCAATGGCTGGAAATCAGTTTTTGAAATTACTTGTCAAAGAATGGAATATTTATCCCAGTACGACAAAATTCTAATGAGTCTGGAATTCTAGTAGAGAATATTCATGGGGAAACTGAAGAAAATGACATCGAAATGGAACTTGGATTCTATTAGATAAATATTGTACTGAGTTGTTTTCAAGCAGCAGATTCTGATGCAGTAAGTCGTTCTATGATTAGAGTGACGATTTTCAAGTTTTTGAAATCTAATCTTCCTTCCCAGCTGGAATGGAGAATAATAATATGATTGCAATTCAGTTGATTATATGCAATAATTATATTTCAGAAATGGCTGGACAATTTACGAATAATCATGATTGGATGTTAAATGATGGTATTTGTTATGAAGAGAGAACGTTATTCATCGTCTGTTCCAATCTCCGATTGAAATGCAAAATTCCAGTAAAGTGTGTATAACTGTACCTTTTCTTTGTCAAGTCTTAGTGTTTTCGACCGAATATTTGAAATACTTTTTGGGTTTCAAAAGTATTGGAGAGATAAATCAGATGGTGAATACCAATTAAGAATAGTTGGAGCAATTCGACCCTCTTTCTCATTTTTAGGAGTTCATTTCAGGATCCTTTGAAACTTAATCCTGATGTGAACCCTTAAAATTCAGGTTATTCGTTTTCAGCAAATATATAGTGACTTTCTCGTAGAGATGGAGAGGATGGCAAATTATCGCAAGTAGAAACTTGAGTACATTTGTTCTTGAAATATATCTTGCTACTCCTGTCGATATTCTTGAAAGCATATGTATATTACATGACAAAGCCAGGAAGTCTATGTATTGTCAACTTTTTGAATTGCTATTCTATTTGCGATTACATATAATCAGTAAAAAATTCAACTCTTTATTTTAATGTACGTCTATGCTATTTTTAAGAGAATAAAATCTTAGTAGGTCTTCGTTGAAAGTTGCAATTCAAAGTTAACAATTTTTATGAAACATATCTACTCTTGATAATCTCAACATCGCAAGGAAGACTAGCAGTATAGAAGATCTTCTAGGAAATTGTTCAAAAAGAGTTTCAGGCTTTTCCATGACATAGAATCTCATCAACGAAAGCCTTTCGTAGAAATGTTGAGAACTAGTAAGCCATGACTATTGTTTGATATGCCAAATCATAACTATTTGTTTGAAATTAAAAACACTCGAACCGAAATATAACATAATATTGCTCATAAAATATGCTTATGATTCTCAATCAAATCGAAACTATTCCTACCTAGACCATTTCAGTAAAATCTCTCTTAGGAAAGAAGTGTTTAGAAATTAATATCAAAGCCAATGGAATGTTTCCAGCATGTCAGTACTGAGCTGTTGATGACTTCTTAATTACTGAATAGAGACAATGAAGAACGAGAATATAATCCCCAAAATGGTAGTCCATATCTACTTGTTCCTTGAGAAGTTTGAATAGATTCCAATGGTTTAGAAACATTTCGAAAAAAAAGGCAACAGAAGAAACTGAACAACTATTTAAAAGATAAAAATGTTTGATACAAGTTGTCAAACCAACTCAAACTTTATTCATTCGAGGAAGGAGCATTCTATTGGATTCATTGTTCTTTCAAATACTCAATGGTTACTGCTTTCCTTTATCTTCGGCAAATTACTATACGCCACAATATATTTGTCAGATGTTCATGTAGAAATATGTTTACTCACCTGTAACCATAAAAATAATAAGCTGTCTTTAGGATCCAATCTGTAAATGCGGCACTTCCACCAAAACTACATGAAGAGCGCAGGTGATGCATTGAGTGTGCAAACTATTCAACAAACAACATTAAGCAATCTTTGTAGAACAACGAAGCAGGAAGAATTCTTACAGAAGATTCACCCACTGGATATTTATAGCCACTATGATCCCAAGGACCCGTGACTGTGTTCAGAGTAATCACAAAGAGTTCAAAATATATATTGGTTTTCTTCATAAAGAAGAAAGGAAGCTAAAGATACATTATTAGGAATTCAATAGAAAAGACCATGAGAGAAATACAACATACCATATTAGTAATGACTATCTCAATAAGATAGTCTATGGGAGCCATGTAATGTTGAGAAACAGCTACAGAACCCTTTGTCCTATGAAGATGAGTCATACAATGCAATAAGCCAAATGAACAAATATGTGACCATACGTATGATGCAACTCATGTCCCAAAAGTTGGAATCCCCACTTGGAATGCAAAAGGAATCTATGGCCGCTATAGAAGATGATTTCTTGAAGGAATGAATAAAACAAGTAGTCTGCAACAAACAGCCAAACCGACAACTGGTCATTCTTAGCATCTTTCTTCTACAACAATAACGAAATAGACAATACCTTTGGCTCAAAAGAACAAAAAGCAACTCCCAAATACTGTAAAAGAATAAAGCTGGGTAGATAAAATACAACCTGATTGAATACAACTCTAGGCAGCAGCTAAATAGAATATAAGAATAGAGGGATACAACAAGACGTGTGTCTCACATACCTGAGAATATGTTTTATGATCTGAGTTATGCAACTTGTAATTTGGAAGAAGCTTATAGTAGTCCAAGATAGCAAAAAAGCCACAACTAGGAAGACTCAACTTTCCCAATAGAAAGGTTTTCTCTGTTACACTTACGTTATATGGTAGGTAACGAATTGAAACAAAAAGCAAGCAACAGATAATGGCAAACTAACGCCAAATACTTCAGTTGTCTGCATCTGGAAAACTGCTCAAACACAATGTTCACCAAAATTTCTCGACCAATAAGAGCGAATTGTGGGTGCTGGAGATTTCAGAACAAGACTTGTATTCGATTGGACAAGGCGAAAGATCTGTTTTGCAGACGAGTTCTCTGAGCTCCATTGCAAGTAGTATCCAATAGACAAGAGCTAGATAGAATCCCACTTCAAGAGAAGTAGTTTAAAGCTCAAAGATATATTTTTAGAGCCTGTCATGTCTAATAGCGTGCCTTCAGAAGTATACCAGTCTGACGCTTTGATAAATAAGGCATATTATGATGAAGCATTTATCGAAGCCGGAGGAATAGAATATGAAGTTCCAAAGGAGGCAAACAGTGTAAAGGAAGAGCAATATAAAGTAGAGGCTCATTGCCTCATAGACCAACTGCAACAAGAACAAGAAAGAGAAGGATACAAGTTACGATACATAATTTCGCTTAAGAATAAAAGATATTTTACTATTTTATTGGCTGCTTTGGCAAGTATTGGAGGGATGCTGTTAGGTCTTGATATGAGCACTATCAGTGGAGCCAATCTCTATATGCCTCAAGATATTCATCTAACCTCGAAGCAAGATAGTCTAGTTGTATCTGGAGCACCACTTGGTGCAGTATTTGGAGCCTTTATTATGCCATTTACCAATGAACTCGTAGGTAGAAAATGGGCAATTATTGTAGCATGTCTTTTTTACACCGCTGGAGCGATACTGGAAGCTGCTGCAGGAGACTATGGAGTCATGATTTCAGGAAGATTGCTCGTCGGTGCTGGTGTAGGTCTTGCAGATGGTTCTGTTCCATGTTACGTAGCAGAATGCTGTCCAAAATCTTGGAGAGGAAGATTGAATTCTTTATACCAATTCAATATTGCTTTGGGAGAGGTGTTTGGATATGTTGTCAATGCCATATTTGTCGATGTTTCAGGAAATTGGAGATTTATGCTAGGCTCGTCACTACTATGGTCCACTATATTGCTGTTAGGAATGCTTGGACTTCCCGAAAGTCCTCGATGGCTCATGGAAAAAGGAAAGAAAGTGCAATCATTTGTAGTGTGGAAGCATCTTCGAGGTTTTGAAACGGATGACTCCAAGTTAGAATTCCTCTTTCTTGAAAGAGTAATTTCAGAGGAACGAGAAAGAAGTCGTCACAGCAAACTAATATGGTTAGACTTTGTGAGAAGGCCTAGATGCTTCAAGGCTTTAGTAGTCGGAATAGCAATTGAGATATTCGTTCAATTCTCTGGTACCAATGGCCTTGTGTATTATATGAGTACACTAATGGAAGAAACGGGGTTTACTCCTGAGCATGCTGTGTACATGAGTCTCGTTGGAGGAGGAGCCTTATTACTTGGAACGATCTATGCTCTTTTCATTGTAGACAGAATGGGGCGAAGAATGGTTGCCATACCAAATATGATCATCATCTTTCTCGGCGTAATTTGGGTTGGCTTTTCATTCCTGACACCTAAAGCAAATGTAAAAACTATGCAAGGAGCTTACATAAGTGGCATTATATTCTACGAACTGGGTATGGGACCATTTTCAGTTCTTTCTTGGGTTACTCCAGCGGAAGTGTTTCCGACCTATTTAAGAAGTTATGGAATGATGGCTTGTGATGGAGCAGTCTTTTTGTTTGCTTGGATCATTACTTATAACTTCACACGAATGCGGAATGCGATGACCAGCACTGGTTTATTTACTGGTTTCTATGGTGGCGTTGCTTTGGTGGGTGTTATATTTTGTATTATCTATTTTCCGGAAACCAAAGGAAAAACTTTGGAAGAAATTGATGAACTATTTCAAAAAGGCTGGTCAGAAATCGGAAGGCAGAATATAAAGGGAATAGTAAAAAGCTGCAAGGATTGGATGTCTTCCAGAAAAGGAAGCCAAAGAGATTAAGCGAAAAAGTCTTGGCTAACAATGTCTATTGGCTCGTCTGAAATAAATTTGCTTGTAACTGTGTAGAATGCTTCCAGTAAACTGCAAACTTTGCAAATCTAATGGAACAAGAAGACTATTGACATTGTCCTTTGCATAGCACTTGTCAATAACACAAATATCAAGAGTTTGCATCCATTATTATTCATTAAACTTTCATAGATTCATAAAATTTTCTCCATGATTACTTAAGATTTGAGCTGGTTGTGTGCTATATACTCTAAATCCGACAAGAAATTTGTTTCTACTTGGATTTTGCAAAGTTTTAATAGAATTTATTCTTATTAAGAGGTATACAATTTCAAAATGAAACTATAAAACTCATAACAAGAAATAAATCTCATAAATGTAAGAACGTTGCAAACTATAAGTGACATCAGTAACTAAGCATTGATCGTGATTGAGATAAGCTGCAAGCTCTGTCTTCGATGAAATCATATGAGAGTTATTGACACAATTGGATGAACTTATTTTCCTCAAGAAACACACAATGCAAGCAGATTGTTTACAGAGAACTTTGTGTTTATTGACAAAAGTTTTACTCACTTTTTTATTTCGTCAAACAGACGCTTCAGTGCGACATCATTTTCTTTCGCATCCTTTATCATAGCTTCAACAAGTGAAGTCATTTTTCCAAGTTCTATTAATGCGGTAACGGAGGAAGCGTCCCACTGAGTCATGGCAGGTGCAAGAACAAGTGCTAGATTATGAGTATTCATTCTATTCTGATGACAATGTGCTGCTATTCTTCCAAGAGTAAGAGTTAATCTTGCGAGAACAAAAGCCCGACCGAAGTCCGGTATAAACGAAAGAACAGTGGCAAGGTCTGTTTGTCGAAAAGCGGATGTGTCGGATATTCCGAGAGAAGTCCATATGTCGTTTCTTGAAAAAGAGTGTTCTTGACATTCACCATTGACTGGAGCAGAGTTGTTGGACTGGGGTAACAAGCTATCAGCTGGAATCTGTCTTGAACCCACAGGTTTACTTGCAGCCATCATGGACCAAGCTTCAAACGCTTTTCTAGGAATCAGAGGCTGGTTCGCTTCTCGTAGTACTGTCTTTACGAAGCCACTCACAGCGTGTATATCTATTCTGGGAGGTATATCTTCTTCTGCTGGTAGAGATCCTAGTTTTTCTATGTCTACAGCACTTCCAGAGACACCAAAGATACCTGCTGTTTCCATTCCTTGATAGAAATTAGTAGGATTGCGACTCAGATGGAGCAAAGTGCTCACCATATGTTTCTATATAGCACAGACAAGTTTCCATTTTCAACATAGTATCTGTATCCCAAAGCCATCTCTTAGGGATTTTGTTCGGCACTAACGTTGGGGAGGCGGTTCGTAACGGTTGCTTTGTTGTTTCGGGCGGCTGGCTTCTTGTTGGGCGAGTAGCATTGTTCTTTATACAGAAACCGGAACAACCTATGTTTTCTGAAGGTTCCAGTTGGTCATTTATAGCGTTTCTATTGGGTCGCTTTAAGTCTTCCGTGTATATTCTGCTCAACGGTATAGTGTTCGGTTTCGTATTCTCTTTTTTTGCCCTTGAGTACAAGTCATGAAATTCCGTACATGGTTGCTGCTTTTTGTCAGTATTTGAAATTTCTAAGGCTCTTCTAAGTTTCTGAAGTGCTGTATAGACTTCAGGTTTTACTCCCAAAGTATTCTGAAGATCACTCTCGTCTCCCATATTTGATAGGTCGAGAGTCCCAACGAAGATTTCATTTGGCGCGTAATTCAAAGAACGATTTCAAATTTCAAATCTTCTTCTTTTTCCTGTAGCGTCGTTCATCTAAAAAAATATCCAGAAAGCTATAATAGCCAAGATACTTTCGTTGTATTTCAAGGAATGTCCCTTTACACTATTTGAAGTTGCTAGATTCTGTATTCCAATCACATCCAAGACTGCCTTTCTGTAACGTAGAGGATAATTTAGAGGTTGTAAGCTAACTTGTAAGTTTCATCTGAATTGATATAACAAGTCAGGCAAATCTAAACCGAGTAAATATGCCTCGAGAGTTGATTGCTCAAACTGTTGTATTCATAGGAACAGGGCATTTGTCGACGTATGATCATCTTTGAGTCATAAGTCTTTCGATTAATTTTTTTCGTATCATGAATGCTCCAGAGAACCTTTTGTTACATTCAAAGGATCGTTGTTTCTAAATTCTATTCAATAAGAGCTTTTGATGCACACAAGTGGTCAAACATTGGAAAATGGGGATGTCGGTAACTTTTACTTTCATTGATAAGGATAATATATCGTCATCGGTTGGAATGGACACCGATGGGTTTGTATCAGGAAAAAACAAATTGGGATGTCAAGCACATCTTTTGAGTTGTTATATACACTGAAATCATTGATATTTTGGCATTATCTACAAGTCGTCATTACGGACAATATTGTCAATTCATTTGAATCCTAACCAAGTATTGATTGTGAAACTCTACCCAACACTCATCTTAAATTAGGTACGCTATTTCCAAAGATAATGCTGAAAAACCAAAATGATGAAACAGATCATCGATAGTTGTTCTAAAGGCATTGGAAATTTGCAGTCTATGACGGCTATCAAAAACTAGTTCGACTCAATGATAACCTAAAATTTTAAAATCTGGTGCAAATGCCTTTCGAATGAGGAACATCGAGTTGATATCGAAAAAAACATCTTCTAATAATCGAGCCTGCGTAGATGGAAATCCTATTTCTTCAGATGTCGGAAGATGAACAGACTTATTGGCAATCCAAGATAACACTAGTTGAGCATCATCTTCTAAATGCTCCAATTTACCTACAAAGTCATACGGAATTATATCTATACCACAAATATACCATTGCGGAGCCCAATGTTCGTTCATTCTGTCACGTTTTTGTTTTACTACGGTACGTATAAATTGTGAAAAAGACGGCCTAGGACCTCTGAGTGCCTTGTTTTGAAATTTATGTTTCTTCATCAAGTTCCGTTCCTCAGGGGTAATGGAATAGTTTTCAAACAAATTTTCATCCCACCAGCCAAATAAATGACCCATAAACTTTCTGTACTCAGAAGACCCCTTATCCTTGTTTTGAAACTTGTCCACATAACAAGATAGCATCCGTGTATATGGATTTCTTACAAAAGTAAACTTGAGATACTCTGGTGAGGTCAGAATGCGCTCTATTTCCTCAGAAGGATAATCTATCAAGTACTTGAGACCACTAGTCGCACGCGAATGCGATGAAGTCAGGTTCCAATAATCTTCAACTCCTTCCTCACGACGTATTAGATACTTCCAAGTACTCGAAGCTGCTTTTGGTATTGGACAATACACAAGTTTTAACTTTTCACTGACAATGATCCGCGAGACAAGTTTCTTTCTATACATAACACTTCTTCCCGAAACATGCTTCTGCTTCCAGAAAAAGTGGCGACTGTCCAAGGTCTGCTTCTTCCAATAAGGACACCAGTTCTCGGAGATGGCTTTCCGAATAAGTTCACGTTCTTCTTGTGTATCCAATGGTTCAACACCAACTTGTCTAGAATATTTTGAACGAATGTGCCACAACAGGTCAGAAACTATTAATATAAATAAAACAAATATGAACAAGGGAGCGGTGTTCCTCATCGTGTCAATAGGAGAAACTTTTCCAATTCTTCCCATTGTGGAGATGAACGGCGCCAGACAGAGCATAAGGTACATAGTCAGCCATTTAGTTGGGTTCCTTCAACTTATTTGAACTTAGATATGCTGCATCCATTTGTGAGAAGTATGTGTTGCCAGGATTAGTGGCGCTTTGTTATTTTGCCTTTTACAAGCGGGACCCCTGGTTTCCAAAGGGCTATTTGACAAAGGAGGATAAAAACTAAGCTTGTGTGTTTTGTTGTACAAAGTTTGTTTATCAGACCGTGCCCAGAAAACAATTAGAGTTACTGAAGTTGTCTTCTCTTGTGAAACTCTGTTGACCTTCGTTTGTTGTTTTGACCCTAGACACCAAGTTACAAACTTAGAAGTGTTACAAGTTGTCCCAGTTTTTGTTTGATTTTTGTTAAAAGTTATTGTTCCCAATGAGCAGTATAGTTTTGCTGAACTGCCCCTTCACTGTTTCCTTCACTTTGAATAGCAATCCTCGAAGAAGGCGTTGATGGAGATTCTGCTAGCAATTCATTTCTCGGAAAGTCTTTCTTCATATCTTGTCCACTTTGTGTGAGTCTATGAATGTTACTTTCTATCATTTGGTCGAACAGAATCTCACATATCCTAGTTGCTTCTCGAAGTTTGCGTATATTCTGTCGAATGGCATCAAGCTAAGAAACAACTTTAACCATCCCATACGAATAATCATTATAACGATATATTCACCTGATCTTGAAAATACTTAAATAGTCTTCTCTTAGATTCTCTTTTTTGCATATTTCTCCTCGATGCCCTTTGTTCTTCGGATAATGGCGTCCCACTTCTACTACCACCTTCTCTCCTATTCCACAACTTACTTGTTGCGCTCATTCCAACAAGAAGACTACGTACCTTGGACGCTCCAAAATAACGGTGTCCTTTGCAGAACCTTCTATGACAGGAAACGAATCTGGAAGCTGTTCGTTTAAGACTTGTGAAACTTTTTGCATGCCAATCCTTCTTATAAGCCAAATCAGTCGTTGCTGTAATCTACCTTCTTCTGTTGTTTCTTCTTCTATCATCCTTACATATTTCAGTCTCCTGTTTTTCCTCGATGCACAATGAGAAAATTGTCTAGAACTTGAACGTGTTTCTTCAAAGTCATTATCGATCATGCCAGTTTCTAATAGCCTTGGAGCGGAAAAAATTCTCAAAGTTTCCAACTGTGAACGTGCAATCATGTTTTCATGCCTCGAGAATTCAACGGGTTCTGAGAAATGAGATGACGCCATGAATTGTGATAGTGATGGAAGTGTCAATTGGGTGGATTGGTTTTCCTTGTTGGGATTGAGAATAAAGGATAAGCTCATTTTTGACATTTTGGTAACTCAGAATTGCTTCGGTTCACCACAGCATTTTTTGGGTGCAAACAGTGCTCAATGAGAAAGTCTCATAAGCAAAAACAATAAAACTATACTATGCTCGTTCGACAACACCCACCTTCACACCAAGAAATCTGGTACTCGGTCCCAGTTGCCAATACAGAGTTGCCACTGTCGTCTTGTTCAACCCAATATTCAAGTTGTATTTCGAACTTTTGAACAGACAGTTCACTTTAACTGAAACTGCACCCTTTGTGGTGCAAAGTCCGAGCGGAGACGAGTGTGGTTTCGTTGAGCACCGTCAGTTTCGCTCCAATGGCCAAATTCAGCAAATGCGATGGTCTGGCTGAGATGTCGCAATCATCACGACAGCTGTTGCCCGAATTCGACGGAGACGATGTGCCTCGATGAAAAGACCTTTTCTTGTTATTTCTCATATGTGTTCTATTTTATGGAATAGAACATTTTCATTTCAATCAAGAACTTCACAAGGTCTATAAGAATATAGTAAAATTGATTCTATTCGGTAACTGCTTTGAAAGATATTACACACACCACTATTTCACTGGTTCAACTTTTCTATATCATTCACTTGGTGACTAGCATATGACAAGTAAAAATCTTCAAGTGTCTTACATATGCCCTCCACAAATCACTTTTGAATCATATTCTTTGTTAGCAGTCGTTGTACAATGAATCCGTCCAAGTATGGGCATAGTTGTATAAATGCTATCAAAGAATGTCTCAAGTTGCTCGTTCCAGTATCCAGTTTTATTGATTCAGCCAACAACAACAACAACAAGAAGAAGAAGAATAGTGAAAGTATATCAAACAATCACATTCCCTTTCTTAGATATTCGAAAGGACTATAAAGACTGTGACGCAAAGGGCACTTCATATTGTTCTGGATGTTGAAGAACTAACTTTTGAAAATGTAATATCGTGTCCTCAAGCACATCCACGGGAAAATCTCCAGTTATGATGGCATTTCCAATACTACGAAGGAGCACCAACTTCAACTTTCCCGATTCAACTTTCTTATCAACTGACATAAATGTCATGAACTTCTCAAGTGTCATTGTAGGAGGTGGACGAATAGGAAGCGATGCTCGGGCTAAAATGGTTTCAACACGAACAACATCTTCTTTCCTTAACCAACCCATTCGATAAGACATTTCCGCCTAACTCGAAAATTCATGTAAAAAGAAGCAAAAGTAAATCTTTCTTACCGCCATAACCATTCCAGCTGCCACTGCTTCTCCATGTAGCCATGAAGAGAATCCTAATAATGCCAATGAACAAATCAATATACAAACACTACAAGACTTTACAAACCTGTTCCAGCTTCTATTGCATGACCAAATGTATGTCCTAAATTGAGTATAGCACGAACTCCCGATTCTCTAAAAACAATCATGACGCAACAATAAAATTTAAGATACCTCCAAAATGATCAACAAACTATACCTTTCATCTGCGGAAACTACATCTGATTTATTTTCACAACTTCGATACATAGCAAAACTCAATGCTTCAGGGTCCCTTTTCTTTAGTCGTTCCATATTTGTTTCACACCATTCCAAAAACTCAACATCTCGAATAAGGCCATACTTGATGACTTCCGCTAGTCCGGCTGCCAACTGTCTATCATCCAATGTACTTAATGTATTGATATCTACGACTACAGCCTAATAAAGCACTCACAAAAAAACTAACTATAAACGAACAAGGCATTTCTTACTTGAGGTTGATAAAAAGCACCAATCATATTCTTTCCTTTGGGGTGATTGACGCCTGTCTTTCCACCAACAGCAGAATCAACAACAGCCAACAACGTTGTTGGCACTTGAATAAAAGGTACTCCACGTACAAAAGTTGCTGCAGCAAAACCTGTCAAGTCTCCAATCACACCACCACCCAAAGCAATCAAAGTAGACTTTCTATCCAACCGATTTTCCATGCATTTGTCATAAAGAACACTCAAAGTAGTCAAATTCTTATGTATCTCTCCGTCGGGTATCTGAATGAAGCATACTTTCTTATTTGCACTTTTTAAAGTACGAATGAGACGTTCGAGATACAACGGACCCACTACCGTATTCGTGACAATGAGCACTTTGTCTCCAGGAATATGAGGCTCAAAATATTGCTTGCTATCTAATATTCTCGAACCAAAATAGATGGGGTATTGCTTTGAAGGTGTTTGTACCAAGAGCTTTTCCATATGATTCATAACTGGAGTACTTTGAATAGTAGAACAGTTGTTCCTCTTTGGCTGCCAAACAGTGGTTATCAGTCTATGTCTCTTACTGCCCCCCAATAGCAGCTTCTTTCTTAGTAAAAACTGTTGACTTATAAAACAACTCTTTCTAGATATTTCCATACCAGCTAGAAAGATAACGACCCAATTACTTCTTGAAAGACATTTTCACAAACAATCCATAAAACTGGGAATTTGAATATATAAAATTCTGAGTTTGTTTAGCTTGGATGACAATGTATCTCACAAACAATCCACTCAATCTTCAAAATCATTTATAAATAGGTAGACTGTTCTCTATTTGTTGTAGCGTTTCCTTCTCTATCAAAATATAACAAAAGGTCTTGTTCTACGGATTGGTCTAACAGGTTACTCTTCCAATCTTGTCTGCCAACCTCTTCCTCTAACACATTCAGAAAATCACTACGTGCATTTTGCTCCGTTTCATCGATGACCCAAATGGTTCGACAACTTGCTAAAGAAAGTTGTTCATTGGAACATGGAAACTGTCTGTAGCGGCTCTTATTTATAGGGCAATTCTTGTTTTTCTTCAAGGACTCCCAATCTTTAGTATACATATTCCCTGAAGCATGCGAGAGAACCCCTCGTTGACGCTTTTTCTGCAATTGTCTCCTTCTCAAACGTCTCCTGACGGAAGCTTGAACGACCTTCTCATCATACAAGCGATATATTAACATATAATGTTCCTTTTCTAGAAGCATCCTTAGTTTTCCAAGTGGCTTTTCGATACCATAAAGTTGGCAAATATCAGACATAGGACAATAGACACAATGTCGCTTCATTTCCAACATCTTTAAATATTCTGTCGTGGCATTTCTTACTACATGAATACCTGTTTCGATGGGAACTATGTCGTCGTAAGTATAAGGTTTGCTATCATCGCCATAAACAGTTATACGAAGAGAGCCATGAAACAACCCCAACGCATGAGAAATGTAAGACACTCCTTCAAGAAAAACATTCTTTTCATCCAGAGAAAGTGAAAACGTGTCTGCACTCAATTCATGAAGTTCTCCATCGTCAGTCTCCACTCCTAAACGACCAGAAAAAGACGAGTCTTTCAAACTCAATACTTCTGTACTTCTTAAAAGCTTTGCTGGACGTTTCCCTATAGGAGGAGCTTCAAAAAGAACCAAATAACGTAATCGTTCTTGTTCAGAAGGAAACTCAATAGTTTTGAGAGAAGAGGAAAACAAAATTTTCGTCACTTACTTGCATCCAGTCCACCAATAAAGTACCATTCGAAAACCAATGAAACTAAAAAACTTAAAAAGCTATACGGGGTAAAAAAAAAGCACCGCCTACTTCTAACTTTTCCAAATTTTCCAAGTCAACAACAAAACGCCTACATAGCGGAACTCCGTCAAAGTCTTTTGGTAAGGCAAACGGATAAGTTGCACCCAGTTTCTAAAAACTCGTTAGAAAGCGTCTCTCGAGTTATCCCTACTCACTAGTCCCAACATAATATTATCAATCACTCCAATGGGTCTCATTAAGAAGTGCATCCTTCCTTTCTCAGAACCATAATACGTGTCTCCACAAATACCTACAGCTGAATTTATAATATGTGCTGGTATATACAATTCTTTGCGACACATTAGCCATTGCCAAGCCGCTTCGTGGTCTAGTAATCGGAACGAAAAGCCATTCATCTTAGAGAAACATTTGCCCAATCAACATAACTCTTTATTTCTATGCAATAAGACGACCAATGTTGCATGATTCACTATTTACCTTTTTTATTTTGTTGCTTGGAGTTTAACCTCTTCTGAATTCGACTAAACAGTTCAGGTTGAAAGCCCAAAGGGAAAAGTACTTCTAGAACAATGAAAAGGGGTGCAGTTGCAAAGGCTTGTATCAAGTTATCAAGAAGTGCCGGCCTCCGCTCTACTAAAGGTTCAAAGGAATATAAAGTTACAACAAGTACTTACTTTCAAAAACTCCGTGACCAATGAACTGCGCTATCCAGCCAGTGACGTTAAGTAAAAGAGCCAAAAGAATTGCCCTTTGAGTTGGCACGGAACGAACGAATAGGTTGGCAAGTAACAGCAACACTGCAACCAGAATACTAGCAGGCACCTTTTCGAAGAAAAATGAAAACCCTCATAAACCCTCATAAACCCTGTTACTCACCCCCGCTCTTGGGTTTAAAAATTCATAATATAAGATATAACTTGAAGCCAATACAAGGGCTCCGTTGAGAGGAAAAGTGGAAGCTAGAACTGGGATGAAACGAACCAGGTTTTCCTGAACTGTCGGAAACAGAACACCTGTGAAGGAAACAAACACTAGTGTAGACCATAAAATAATAGGAACAAATAAAATATGAACTAATTTGTTTACAAGATTGCTATGATAAGAAGCATAAAAAGTGTATTGTTCCTCTAAATCGAACAACGACATGAGAGAAACTGTCAATCAATTTCTCCACACAACTCCAATTGGGCTCCATTGGACTAACCCAACAATAGTACAGCCATTGAAAGAACTTGCTAAACAACCAAGCCAGACTGACATGACCAAGTGCACTATTTTCAAGAAGAATAATAATTCTTCATTCAATAATATAACTCAGGACAACAATATCATACGGTTATCTGGAATAGGGCGACTTGTAAAGAACAAATGATCAACAAAATCAAGCCATTTCTTTATGAATCATATTATTTAGCTTATATCAATTACGCAAAAGTGACATAGACGTGCAACCAACATGAAAATTCGGTAGAACTAAAATTACAATGTCCTTCGTATTTCAATCCACTCTGGTTATGCCGTTATTTGAACATCTTGGGGTAAACGAAGTCGTTTACGAAGACGTTCATTCTCTTCTCTCACTTCACGAAGACGAGCATTCGTACGTTCCAATTCGGTGTGCAACTCTGTTGATTCTTGTCTCAAAGATTTCAAAGACGACTGCAACTCTCTCGTACGATGAGTCAGCTTCAATTCTGAATCACGCAAACCTGGAGCATTTTGAATCTTCAGTGAAAAGTGATCATAAAAAGTCAACAATACCATCACAAACTGCTTTCTCATATGCCAGCCGTTCCTCTAAATCTTTCACGCGGGCTCTTAATTTCTCAACTTCGATAGAAAGGTGGGAATCATTCCGTTCTTTCTTTCTCAGTTTCGACTCCAACTATAAAAACCAGTTGTCATATACAAAATGGTAAAATAAAACTATCGAGATACTTGCCTTTTGCAGAGTTAGTTCTTTCCTAGAAAAGTCCTGTTCCAACTCTTTTACAGTGGCCTCCTGTCTTCTCAATTCGTTTTCATATTTCAATATATATTCCTTCAATTTTTCTCTCTCCTTATCCAATTCCTTAATTACTTTATCTTGTTTCTCCACTGTGGATGATAACTCCTTGTTCCTTCTTTTCAAACTCTCCAACTGCTGACTGAGTTCCTCTCTTTCCTGTTCTGTTTTATGGTCCATTTCATACTTCAGATTTTCCAATGATAGTTTCACTTCATTAAGTTGAGCGTGAGTGCGTTCTAATTCTTGAGATAGATTCTCTTTTTCCTTCTTCACCAAAGATAATTCTTGAGACACTCTAGATAGTTCCTGCTTACAAAGTGCTGTAGGACAGTTTTCAATCTCTTGGACTTTGGCTTCTGCTGTGGCAACTTGTTCACGAAGAGAAAGAATGAGACGTTCCAAGTTATTTCGTTGAACTTGCTCTTCTTTCAAACTTTGTTTCAGCAATTGAAGCTGAGATCTTAACTGAGTTGCTTCTTCCTGTAGTTGATAACACTCCCTCGCTAAAGATGCCGCTTTCTTTCAAGATAAAGTCTAAATATTGTACTGCAACAAAAAGGATCAACTTACTTTCTGTAGCATTTCTTTTGACCAATTTTCACTTTCTTGTAGCATCTTGATGGATTCAGCCTCCTTGAAGGAATGTCACTATTTTCCATAATGAAATGACTGTGATATGACTTACTGCCTGAGCATTCCTCACAGCCAATTGAGCATCTTGATTCTCATTTAAAGAAGCCTGCAGTTCCTTGGCAGTGTTTTGCGCGGCTTCTTCATAGGCCTTCATTTCATTAACGAGAGAATCAACAGACTAAGAAACAACTCAATATCAACATGGAACAACGGCAAATATTGCTTTTACCTGTTCCAACTCTTGAACACGTTCATATAAGTAGTGTTTTTCTTCATTCAATGAAGAGATTTGTTCCTGGAGAGAAGAAATTTCAACTTCCTTTTCGAGGAAGCTTTTCTCATATAATTGAATCTCATTGCATTGTTCTCTATAAAGCTGCAGAATCTCGTCCTTTTCTTTCTGAACTTGAGATAGATCTTCTCTGAGCTGATTAACTTTTTCCGAATCAAGTTTCGAAGACATATCCATTCCAGCCTTTTCACGTTCCAACTGAGATATTTCTTTATTTACTATCTGACACTCTGCAGTCATTTGACGCAGATCCTACAAGAGTCATAAAGAGTTCATTCCAGACAACTCTCAAACTGTGCTTACCTCTTCCAACCACTGTTTCTCTTTGCGAAGGTGCTCCATTTCATCACGAGTGGATGATACAGTATTTTTCAACTCTTCGATTTCAGCGATGTAATTTTGTATTTCTTCGTTCTTCTTCTTTAAGATGGACTCCAACTCCTGTATCTGTTTCTCATTATTCGTGCGTTTCTCTTCATCGACCTTAAGCAAGCCTTTATAAGAATATCGTATAATAAAATGGTCACAAACCGTCATTTCATTTTTCAGAGCATCATATTGTTGTTTCAACTCTGTAACCTGATTAGACATTTCTTCGATTCTCGATTGCAAACTATCCCTCTCTGTTTCCATCTCTTCAAGAGTAACACGAAGACTTTCATTCGTTCTCTCTAAAATGACTGTCTCTTCCTTAGTCTCAGCCAATTCGGTCTCAAGTTGCTTAATCTAGACACATAATCTCTAACGAGCGAAAAAATGTCTAAACGAGCTTACCCTTTCCACAAGTTCTTCATTTGACTTTTCTGAACCGGTTGCAAAAGAGCGTTTGGAAGCCTTCTCAAAAGCGTCAAACAGCTCACTCATTTCATCGATCTTTGTGTGCAATTCTTGCAATTCGTGTCTATTGGCTCTTAAGGAAGCTAGCATTCTAGAATTTTCTATTTCAAGGTCTTGATAACTTGTCTTGAGACTTTCTAATTCCTTTTGAAAGTGTCCAGCATCATTCTTCCACCTGTCTCGTTCCACTTCTATGGCTTCACGCTTCATAATTTCCTCGTCTCTTTGCTTCTCCATTTCAAACTTGGCGTTCCTCGAAATACGAAGTTCTTCTGTCTTCTTACGGAGTTCTTGTCTCATCACATTTAATGCTTCTGCTAAGCGACCATTTTCCTTTTTGTTCCTGTCTGTAAGAGAAGAGAAAGTATCTTCAAAGCGGCGTTCCTGTGACTTTTTATATTCTTCCAGTTCAGTCAACGAGTCGTAATACAACTTGCGAAAATTGTTTCTTTCTCCAATCAGCATTCGAACTGTCGCATTCATGTTTGCAAGTTGCCGAGAATATGCCTCTGCTAATTCTCTTAATGCATTCCTTGACCTTGTACTAGTTGGAGCTGCTAATTGAAAACTTGAGAAATAAAGTATTTGTCTGATTGTCTTTCATACCATGTTCTTCAGTGAACGAGCGAGAAATAACCTACTTGCTTCTAAACAAATAACTACGAGAGTTCAAAATAATACCTACATTTTCGAAAGACTGTTCCAAACTGCTGGCTACCCTAGCATCGTCAGTTGATTTTCTTTCCAATCCGAAAGTTGATAGTTGTTCATCTGAAAGTTGGCTACGTTGCAATCGTTCTAGCTGCTCTCGTGCAGCTTCTAAGCGTTGGCGCAAGTGTTCAATATCAAGAGACCTTGAAAAAAAGCTATAACAATAGTTGAATACAAGAGACAAGTCCTTACTTTGCATTTCCAGTTCCCGTTCTTCCCTCTGAGGAGCTTCTTCCAAAAGAGTCTTCGGGGTTTAACCATCCAGGCTGTTCGAAAGGAGCAAAATCCACGTTTTCCTCCTAGTTTACAGTTTCTTCAAATTGCAAACAGTGATACGGTGAAAGCGTTACGCACTGTTTCAGCAGCTGACAGGAGCTCTCGACTCCTTTGAAGCTGTTCCTCCAATTCTTTAAGTTCATCCTTTTTGGTAGTTAATAGGAGTAACGAATAGTGTACCATACAACACTACCATTTGTTGTTTCTAGTCTCTTGTACGTTAAGAGACAAAGTTGATTGAAATATGGAGCGCGCCTTGCGATTGTCTATTTGAAATTCCCAACGCACAATACATGCGACATCCACAGAATTCTGCAGGTTTTGCTGCTTTTTGTCAACCAATTAGCGTGTTTTCGAAGCAAAATTTTTTATACTACTAGTTACAAAATATTGAAATAGAATGGTTGAATATATCGTTCTTTTGAGTCAGTCTCTTCGCATCGTCTTAGGAGAAGCCAAATAGACAATGGCTTGCCCTGTTTTGAATTTTGCATTTGAATGGATCGGTTTGTGCTTCGCGGGTCTGGTTGTTGTGCTCCACAGAAGACTGAAAAAAACGAACAAGTAGTTGCACTCAAGAAAGCCAAAACGAATAGAAAAAGAAATGTTTCTTCTAAGCCTATTACACAGAAGAGAAAAGCACAAGTGCCATTGAAAGAAGATAATATAGAATCCAACAAAGAAAAAGAAAATCAAAAGGAAATCCAAGGTGTGCTTATTATTTTGTCTTGTTTCTATATTTTCACTTTGCTCTCTTCTCGCAGTAGATACTTTGGATACCAAAACTCCTTTTCCAGATGATCTAGAAGACATAGGTAGCCAACTAGTGATATGGAATGATGAATCCAATATTGCGAAGTTGCAGAATTCGCGAAACATGGAATTGGAAAAGAAACACGAAACTTTCACTAGAATAGATGAACAGTTCAAGTCGAATACGCATCACGAGACAACACAAGACTTGGGATTCTCATCTCCAGAGCTCTTTCAGTTTTGGAAGCGCTATGGAGTTTCCAGATTGAACATTAAAAGGAGAAAGCACTTGAGAAATAGACAGTTACAGCAAGAAGAAAACTTGGAGATTGAAGATGCTGATTCCAATCTCTATAGAAGAGACTATACCAAGTCAGATAATATATCAAACTCACAACCTTGCTATTCAACTGGTATAGAATGCAAAGATGAAACCATTTCTTCTTCCCTTTTAGAAAGCTGTGAAGAACTTTCTCCCGATATTGTTTTGTCTCTAGAAGAATGGTTTCGTAAATACGAACAAGTAAGAATATCAAAGCTCGATATCGAAAGAAGAATCTTTATGTTCTTTTAGCAAATAGGACCAACAAAAGCTTCTAGCGAAAGATTAAGGGTAATAGATGTAGTGGATAACGAAGAAAGCAGAACGAAATTACTCTATTTAAATCAAATGACAGATGAATGTAAAAGGTTGAAAGATTCCTCACATGTATGATGACTCAATTTGAAATAGTCTTTCTGTCTTATTGTGTGATCAATGGTACGATACGATAGTCTACAAGGGTGACATTGTCCGAGTCGTTCAAGTGGATGAAAATAATGTTTTCCAGCCTTTTCCGAGTAAGTTTGAACAACTGAAATGAATTTCTCAGTCCTGCTTCGTATTGACTGAATTTGATATTTTTACAGAGAAATTTTCAGTTGATGTGCAGATACGAGTAGATGAGAACAATAACTTTTTCATACTACATCCAGACACATTAATCAGTGTTACTTGTTTATCCAATTCATTTACGTGCATGAGAAGAGCTGTACTTGCCGACTGGAATCGTTTTGCTGGAGGTAAAGTTCTTACAATTCACCTTTAATGTCATTGAATTGTCAAAGTGGATTCAATTTCTGCATTGGAAGGCGCAATGATACACAGTCTTATCGAAACTGGTTTGCTCCATGTTTCCAACGAACAGATTGCGGAAAACAATTCCATCATCGCCTCATTGCTTTCCAGTTTGACGGAACAAGTAAATTATATAGTGGATGCACAGCTAGAAAATCTGTATGCACTTTCTGCAGATGATCAAGTTGTGAGATCTTTGCTACTAGATTTTGTTCCTCAGGTTGTTAGGTGGCTAGAAAGTAGCATTGTAAATTCCGGCTCAAGGTTCGTGTGAACTCTTCTCATGTAAGAATAGCAAATTGAATATCAAATAGTTTGCAGATGGAGTGCTATGGCATGCGTAATATCAAAGCCAATCAAGTTCGACTCATTAAAGCAGATACTGTAGAAGAAACTATTTGGAGTCCCATATGGGGTTTAAAAGGAAAAGTATAAAAAGTCAAAATCAGAATATCTCAAATATTCATCCAATATTTATTAGATAGACGCCATCTTTCAAATACAAATAGAACAGAGTCAGGTTCAACGAGTACCCTTCGAACTCAAGACAGTAACTGAACATCATTCGTTGACTCCATCTATAGCCCATAGGGCTCAGGTAAGAAATACCACTTCAAATAATTTTTTTTCGACAATGAAATGACTTTTCTCTCTAGTTGTTACTGTATTCTCTACTTTTAAGTGATAGAAATGAGCAATCTTGTGACAATGGCTTGTTGTCCTACTTTGTTCGCACAAGCCAAAGAAATTCTAAGGTCCCCTCTCAGCAAACTGTCCTTGTAGCTTCCACACGTGCTGAACTTGTTGGCCTACTCATGACTCGAAATGAAATGGTGAGATATGAATCTCATGAAAGGGAATCGGCGTTTCCTCCTTTGCTCCAGGTACGTAAAGTACATTTAACAAGTCAATAGTTTCTTATATTGAAAATGAAGCAATCTCAAGCAATATGCCGAAAATGCAATGTGGCAAGCAGCTGCATGATCCTTCACAAACTTTTAGAAAATGGTAACGAAGACACTAGTCGTTGTGGACCAGGTGTCGAATTGTTTACTCAGAATACTTGGCAGCTTACACAGAATCATAGTCGGTAAAAACTGCTTTTAATGCCCAATCATAGTCTCTGATCTTTGACTGTCAGTTACTTTCAGCATTGGTTTCATATCCTTCGCAAAGAAGAACAATATGTGCAACAGACGAGACAAGAAATATGGACTCTTAATTGTGAAGAAAGAGAACGTCAAGGCAACTGCTTTGGTGGCTTGGAGCTCGTTTTTAACGAAGAGACTGAAAGACCATCGTCCGCATCTGAAAACAAAGCGGGTCGTTGGAGGCATACGTTTCGAAGGAAGGACTCTGCGCAACCTTTTAGTTTTCTTGGTTTTAATATTGTTTTGGGTGATTACGTAGTGGTATCCGGAATGGATGCAGAAGTTAGCAGCTCAATTTTTGTTTTGGAAAACTTTACTTAACGTTCGTTTAGAGTTCATGGAAAGTGGGGGTTGCAAGAGGATTCGTTTGTGGTCTGTCAGATAAGAGTGTTATTATAGAGCTGGATAGTAATCTCTATGGAAATTCCAATGGACAGTCTCTATCTCTTGTCAAAGAATGGCGAATCGACAAGGACGAAATGCTTTCTGGTTGGGCCATTGTAAAGGTAATCATCTCATTTCTACTGAATGCCATTTCATAACAGTCCAATAGACTAATTTACAGTGTCTCTTTCTGCCACAAGAGAATGAGGGATGTGCAAAACTAAGAAGCCTCATCGTAGATTTGGAGCCACCTCGACTAGATAAACAACTCCATCTGGACTTTTCTCAATATGATGCCTTTACAAAACTAAATGAAGAACAACAAACTGGAATCGTAAAAGCATTTCAATCGCTGGATTATATGCTTGTACATGGAATGCCTGGTACAGGTAAGCATATAAATATGAAATGAATATACTCATGATCCTCCAGGCAAAACTGCGTGGATAGTAGCTTTGGTAGAAATAGCAGTTCAACAGGGACTTTCAGTGCTGTTGTGTGGTCATACGCATACTTCCGTAGACAATATATTGTTGAGATTGAAACACCGGAATGTATCATTTCTTAGACTAGGTAGATATGACTTGATTCATCATCAGTTATGGGACTCTTGTTTATATAGTCCCAACAAACCAAGTATGTGATATATCTTGTAGTTTGTGAGATATTTCATCTCTCCATGTGATTGCTTTAGAGCCCCGATCAGTCAAGGAATGGAAACAAGTTTTAGAAACTCCCTCTGTCGTAGCAACTACTTGTATGGGTGTTTCTCATGTTATCTTTTCAAAAAGACAATTCGATCTCGTAGGTTCGTATTGTATTTGTTTGTGGTCATTATGAAATGTGCAATCATTTTTCCAAAGTGGTAGATGAAGCTGGTCAAATAGCAGAACCAGTGTGTTTAGGGCCTTTGAGAATGTCCAAAGGGAGTTTTGTTCTAGTAGGAGACCCGTATCAACTTCCTCCACTTATGAGGGCTTCCAAATGGAAAGAGAATGTTCAAAGTTTATTTGAGAGACTTTGTTTGGTTGGTATTATGACCATTTCTTTGATAGAAATATACGTGACGATAACAACTTAGGAGCATCCACAAGCAACTGTCACATTCTGTAAACAATATCGAATGGCAGAAGATATCATGAAACTTAGTAATCAACTCATTTATTCAAACCAATTACATTGTGCAGATAATCAGGTTGCCAATCGATGTCTTGCAACCTTTTCAAGTGAGTGATGACCATTTGTTTATCTTCATACTTTTATATATACAATCAACTAGATGAAAAGTATGGTTCCTACCCTGAGTGGTTGAGAAGATGTATGGACAGTCAATCGAGAGTAGTCTTTTTAGATACCGATGCGTTGCCTGCAAGAGAAATACGCAACAAGCAATGCATTGAAGAGACGATGTTCTCGGATGGACCTCCTTCTTCTACTAGTACTCATTGGAACCCTCAAGAAGCAGCATTGATTGTTAAAATAGTTTCCAACTTGCATCTACAAGGCTTACCACTTGAGGATATGGGTATCATTTCGCCCTATAGAGCACAATGCAGCTATCTATATCATCATTTGTCTCATTGGAATGGCCGTCTTGAAGTCAAGACAGTAGATCAATTTCAAGGTAGGGACAAGCCTTGCATTATTTTCTCCTTTGTACGTAGCAATGCAGAGAAAAGGTACGTTTCTTATTTTCTTTCCAATGAAAGTTGAAGGAAACATTCCTCAAAGAGTTGGCTCTTTGTTGAGAGATTGGAGAAGACTCAATGTGGCTTTCACGAGAGCACAATCCAAATGTATATTTGTAGGTTCTCTTTCTACCTTGAAAGAAGGATGTCCCTTTCTTGCCAAGTTTACAAGCTTGCTACAACAACAAGACTGGATTGTAAGCATTCCTAAAGAAGAGGCAGCAATAACAACGAATGTAGACATCCATTATGATGACCAGGAAACAACGACTCTTGAACAACTGGTCAAACTATAAATGTCTTTACAGTCTTTTCTTCATTTGTGTCTTTATTCTCGTGTATTACCACTTACAACCATCATTGCCCACAATACTACTGGTTTATCGCTTCCTTGCGACGATTGTTCATCATGAAAATGATATTTCCCAACGATATATAAACCACCACTTTCTGCACTCTCCAATACACGAAAACAACGCTTCACAGTTGCTTTGCTATCGTAACAACTCTCAAACGCACGGAGGAAAGGAGTATCCATCACTTGAGTAGAAACTGAAAAGGGTAGATCAAACGATGGTATATTCTCGATTCCAACTCTTTCTGTGATACGATTGCCATAATAGTCACATGTCCACATTCCCATCTTTAACGCATTACATATGCATTCCAACACTTTCAATGGCATCTGCGGCTCAAAAGAATCAAAAATTCGATTCATCGTCTCAAAAATCAAGTAAAACTCCTTCTTATATGAGCTATCTACCATAGGACTGAACTTTGCATCAAACTCTTGGAACATATCATTGATGCTCGATGTTGATGCAGGTATGAGTACTGAAGACTCCGCAATGATGTCGATTCCAGAATGAGAGCTCTTCCATGTCCTTATATTTTCCTTCTCTTTGGCTTCCCCAAAATGAAGAAGAATATCAGGCATGTCTCCTTCGCTTTTAGTCGACTCCAGGTCACTATCTAGTCTACTTCTCTTATGTGGGCGCTTTCGACATAAATCAAGAACTTCATCATAAGACAAATTTTCAACTCCAGGAGCCACAGAAAATGCACGTTCTTGTCTCTCAATATGTCTGGCTACAGATTTCAACTTGCGATGTGGCCATCTTGATATACCAAAGCGACGACAAATTTTCTTTAAAACAGTAACACATACACCCAATTTTGCAGAAGCTTCATTCATCGGAAGATGAAAATGGTTTTTCTAAAATAAAGTCAGTTTCTTATTATTCAACGAAAAACTGTCTTCATTACCAACGTGTTCCAATCAATCCGCTCTCGACGACGAGAAGGATGGTGTGTCTCAGGCATGTTTTCATCCCGAGAGGTTACAGAGTTTTGATCCGAAGAAAAATCACCTTCCGATTGGTAAACAATACTATCCGACATATGTCCTGCCATATCTGAACCACTGTCATTATCTATCGTGTTTTCATTTCTGTTCGACATAACACTTGCTTCCTTTCTATTTCCTATATTCGGAGACATAGCAGAGGTCTTCAACCCTGGGGAACTATTATAGAAAGCGGGAGAGTTTGTTGCAAAGCAAGGAATTGAAGCCTTCATGGGAGGTTCCTGCAACGCTGACTGTGTTTGCGCTTGCACTGACCTATTTGGAGGTATATTAGGTACTCCAGACATATTCCAATAAGGCTGCGTCCATCTTGAAGGTGACACATACGGCATCCCTTGCAGCCCATTCATATTTTGTCCCACCAAAGTCTCTTGAACACTTGAGAAAGTACCATGACCAGTTAAAGCTTTGCTATGTTGAAAAGAGGATGTGAATTGCTCGTTGACAAAATTGCCTGGGTCCAATTGCCCTTCCGTTGACCTCCAAAGTGGTTGTTGACTTGGAAAAGGGTTTGCCTGGTATTGTAAAGACATGGCAACCAAGTTATCCGGAGCGTGGCTTACATTTGTCCAACTATTCAAAGCTCCAGAAACTGCTCGGAGGTCCTGCCACTCTTTCTGTGCCAATCTGTCTTCCTGAGAGTTTGAGAAAGGGGAAGGTTCAAGGACCTGGTGTAGCCTTTCTGATTCTGCAATACCAGGGTTCTTTCTCTCCATAACGAATGATGCAGTTTATGCGTCCCAAAGGTATTAGCGTCACTACCTTGTCTCAGTGCCTCACGGCAAAAGCATCAGTTGCGCCAAGGTATAAATCGCTTTCTCAGTCACCGATTGGATTCAACAATTTCCGCGGATTTGTCCACACACGTGTCCTGTGAATCATGATTGGCTTAGATCCATGCCGTTTCGAGAAGAAGCGTCAAACGTTGCTTGAATTTCTATATTTAGGCTATTCCCTTGTTTCTAACTTTGTTGTGATACTTTTACAAGTCACAGCACAGAAATGAATAACCCATGCCAACGGTAATTTTTATCGAGTTCATTCTCCTTATCGTTTGGTGCATTAAGAATGAATCAATTTGATCCTGACAAGTTTAAGCAAGAACAAAAGGCACGCTGGAATCAAGGCGCTCGTTCTACTTGGACGCTATGGAAGGAAACACAAGTAGAAGATACTCCAGCAAAGTTTTTTTTGGAACTAGTACCTGTTCGTCCTGGAGTCAAAGTTTTAGACCTTGCCTGTGGTTCTGGTGAAACCTCACTTCAAGTTGCTCAACTAATCTCTAGTCACCTAACGACTGATTCAAAGGACGCAAAAATAGTTTGTGTGGATATTTCGGACGAAATGCTCAGAGTTCTCAATCAAAGAGCACAAGAGAGGGGGTTATCTGATATAGTTGAGACTTGTTGTGAAGACGCCGAGAAGGTCGACTTTGGCCCCCACTACTTTGACATGGTTATGAGTCAGTTTGGAGTCATGTTCTTACCCCATCTTCCTGAAGACTTGGCAAATATTCGTAAGATGATGAGACCCGGTAGTTTATTTTGCTGTGTTATATGGGGAGAGGAGAAGGACTGTCACATATTCTATGCAGCTAGAAGTGTAGTCAATCCCCCTCCTCCACCACCCGGAACGCCCGTTTCATATGGTACCAAGGATAAAGTAATGCAAGCTCTGAGAAAGGCGGAGTTCTCGGATGTAAAGGCTGTCGAGTTTCAAGTTGTTCACGAAACCAAGGATGCTGAAGAGTACATTACTCTTATGTCCGGTGTCAACAAATGGTTGGAGAAGAGTCTAGGTGAGAAAGGTTCAGAATTATGGCAAAAGTTGGTAGAATATTGTAATAGCAATTATCGCACGAGTCGTGGCACTTTGCAGTTTCCTAATGTTTGCGTAGGCATAACGGCAGTCGCCTAATAAATTTTGTGATTGTAATCACTCTGGTTTTTCTAATCTCGCTGAACAAGGTGCCACGTGAATCTTGTTGGAAGCATTGTAATCCACAATGATTTGATTTCCTTGAAGCAATTGTCAATTTCTGAGTTAACATGACGGACAAGTTGAGTGAGATCAAGGACAAAGTCGCTGATAAAATAAATGAAATGACAGGCAACAAGTCGCCTCAGGACGAAGCACAAGACAAAGCTAACGAGGCAGGGGGTCATATCAAGGATGCGGGAAACGCCATGAAGGAAAGTGTTCAGAACGCAGGTGAAGCTTTTAAGGATAAAGTGTCAAATTTGAAGGAGTCAGCTTCGGATAAAGCAGAAGGAGTAAAAGAAGCACTAGAAAAGTAAAAGGTCAATTCAAAGCAACGTTCCTCTCGTTAGTGTCGTTTTGTTTGTGGTAGAATAAAATTTCTGTTTTATCTCTACCGGTTCACCTCTAACGACCATATACATACATACATATATATATATATTCTATTTGCTCACGATAATACAACTTATGCATTCCATTTGGTCTCATTCAAAAGATTGCTTATTTAGAACTGGACGCTTTCGTTTTGTATTCCTTCCCAACTGAATAGCAATCTTGCCTCGTTCAGATTGAGCAAGTTCCATGGATCTACTTCCTTCGCTTGGTATAGCCACTGCTACTACATGAGATGCATTCCCAGCTTCCTTTGCTTCCTCATTAGTTTTGAATGAAACATTGGAAGGCGACGACGATGTAGCAGAAATACTTTGTTTCTTTCTACTTTGTGGCTTACGAATATCAGTTCGTTCCCACGTTGATGTTGAACGACTACGTGAATGCTCTCCAGAATTCATCTCCTTGGATAGTGTAGAGCTTTGCAAAACAATATATGGAACTGCACTTTGCTTGGTTTCATCTTTCAAATGGCGAACTGAATGAAGTGGTGTATCATCTCCATTTGAAAGCATTTTGCTCCTAAGCTCTTGAATATATTTCCGTAAGCGCTTTTCTTGTTTTGCCTTCCCCGGTCCTTTACCATGAAATTTGTATGAAAGTTGACGAAATGCTTCCTTTGGAGTCAACTCTCTACCAAATTCGTCAACATATTCCAACTTGATTCGTTTAGACCCTAATTAGCAATCGTAAGAAAAAAGTACCCTCTATCAATAATCATTCCCTACCTTCTTCCCATTGTCGTGCATCTGCAATTCTTTCATCTTTCGTTCTACCAACTTGATCAAATTCTTGATGAAGGTTACCAGTCATTTGTAGATGCTTTAAAGCGGCAGCAACTCCCATAGAAACTGGTTCCTCTTCCAATCCAATTGAAACCAAGTCTGCCTCCAAATCGTCTTTCCTCTCATCTTCGTTTCCATCCAAGTCATTTGACATCGTATCTTGATTTTCTCCACTCAAATGTCCTGAAGACATACTGATATTTCCTTCTTCCTCATCATGATGACTTGCAATTTCATCTCTTCTAGAGACTTCCGCAAAGGAGGAAAGCGGAGAAGAGGCTTTAGTTGAAGCTGTACCCTCTCTAGAAAAACTATGAGGATCAAGATTGTAAACAAACTCCGTCAAATCGTCAAGTACAAGCGTTTCTATGCGGATTAGTAGGTTCTCATGCCAGAGTTTCCAACTTACCATTTCCCTCCTCTGAATCATTCTTTCTTGACTCAAAATTGCCGGACTCTTGAATAGCACTTAATACTCTCTCAGCACCTCTTTCCCTCAGGAATCTCACTCGCCTCCAGCCACTCGATTCCTGATGCTTGTTATCTGGATGATCACTGATTTCAAAAGTAGACGGTGCATTTGGCGTTTTGCCGTCAGATGTGCCTTGAAAGCGAAGTTCATGTAGTCGCTTAAGACGTTCCTCCGGTTCTATATTAAACTGTGCGATTTCATCAACTGCAGCTTCCGATTTGGCCCCGCCTTCTAGATCATCTTCAGCAGTAACAAGCCGTCTACTCTTATTCTTCTTCTTTTTTCCTGATGTTCTCTTCAACTTTCCAAATCCTAAAAACTCCTTAGGAGTAAAATATTCTCCTTGTATACGAGTTTCAGGTAAAGAAGCACTCTCTTCTTTACGTCTTGTTGAAAATTGTTGCTTAAGATTTTCAACTCTCTCACGGCAAACTGCTTGTCTTTCTTTCTCTGTCAACGAAGACAGTCGAAAACGATTATTCTTATCGTTGTACAAGTCTAGTTCGTCGTACTTGGGAAGCAGAGAATGAGTTTTCTCGGTAGAAAAATCTTCCATCTCTGGAAACTCCTCCTCAAACGTTGCACCTCGTGTATTTCTCTTGTTTATAGCTCTTTTCATTCTTTGATTTAATAAACTTTGCTGCCTTTCCCTCAACTGAATGTTTTCAAGTTCGTCTTCCTCTTCATCCAAGACATTGCGGTCCTTCAAGGTGAGAATCATTTCTTCACTTCCTCTCAAGTCTTCTTCGGTTGCTCCCACAACAAAATCAGGAATATAGTCCAGTTTTTCTTCAACTTTACCATTTGTTGAGGGCTGTTGACGAGTGTTAAGCAAGTTACTTGCCTTATTTGTTGTCACATCCCCCTTTCTGGTCTTTCGTTGTCGTTCCAAGTTTCTAGACTTTTCAACCCACTGAAGGGTGTCCAATTGAGTTTCTAGTTCTTCTTCCAAATCCAATCCTAAGGGTTTTGCATCAAACACACTTCTTTGTAAACGCTTGTGCCGTTGTCTCTCCAACTTGCTTTTCAAGTTATCGTGTTCTTCTGTACTCTCATCTTGTACCCACCTGGGGTTTCTATATGTCCCCTGATTGTTTTCGTTTTCTTCTTCGATTGCTAAGGGCTTAAGACCCAGTTGTTCCCGGAGGCGGTTAGTTTCTTGTATAGACAGTTCCACTTCTTGGCCATCCATTGTTACAATCCTAAACGATTCCCACAATGGAGCGACCTGTTGGCTTCTTATCAGTCCCACTGATTACTTACCATCAAAGAGATTACTATGTAGGAAAAAAGTATAATTGCAAATACTGCAAGACAGTTCTTATACGGCCGTCATACTTGTTTGAAGCAAATGGTCGGAGAAGTATTCGAAACTCCTTGTTTTTGTTGACAATGGGCAGAAGATCAGAAAAGATAAAAGGACGAAAGGAAGCTCAAGATAAAATGAAAACCAAAATATTTTCAATTATTGGAAAGAAAATTGTTGTTGCTGTTAGAAAGGGTGGAGGAGATGCTTCCAGCAACAAAGTAAGACATTCAGTTTGCAGTCTATTGTGTTTGAAGTTCTCCTAGGAACTCCAAGATGTTCTAGAATTAGCGAGAAGATACAATTATTCCAAAGAAAATATCCAGAGGTCCATAGCCAAAGCTGTGAATCCACAAGAAAGCAACTATAAACAGGTGGTTTTTGAACTCTATGGATTGGGAGGAGTAAGTGACCTATAGAGAGAATAGACGTTGATTTCAGTTTGCTGCAGGTTGGTATCCTTGTAGAGACTTGGACAGATAACCTTAACCGAACAAGTGGTGATATCCGAGCAGTTGCGAACAAATATGGTATAAAGTTGGCAGAACCGGGCTCTCTGACATTTAAGTTTTGCAAGAAGGGACGAATTTTGTTACGGAACGAAGAAGAAAGCGTCGAAGACCAACTTATATTGGATGTTGCGGAGGTATGTGTCCAGTTTATATTGCTCTGTAAATATTTGAAGTGAGTTTATTGTCCAAAGGCAGGTGGAGAAGATTGTGTAAAGGATTGGCAGCACAATTTAGACACAGAGAGTGACACTGTGGTCTTTCAAATTTTCTGTGATCCTAAAAACTTAGAAGGTGTGGCTTCATTTCTCCAATCAAAAGGTTATAGTATATTGGAGAAAGACTTTGTATATGTACCACTATCCTTTATGGATTGTGACAAAGATTCGTATGCTACTAATTATAAGATAATGGAGACATTTGAAGAGATGGACGATGTGGAAGCAGTTTATACAGATATGAAAGATAACTAATGAACGAATTTGTTAGACCTGCTATACTTGTTTAGACACATTTTTCTTTGAAAAGTTTTCTTTAGTAAACTCATCGGCTTTTCTCGAACGACTGTGAAGTTTCATTGCTATTTCTCAAGGGAAGTTTGTTTAGGGAGTCGAATGAGTTCGAATATTTCAATGGCTAGGCATACTAAAATATACATTTGTGGCCAAAACGCATTTGTTCCTCTCACATGGAGCCATTTTCGTTCCCTCGTGACATAATCTGATAAAACAAGACAACAACTTGGGTTGGCTACAGGGATGAAAGCAATGTCAAATGGAAAGTTGGAGTGAAATGAAAAGGCGACTCAACAATGAGCTACAATAAACTTAATGATTGACGTACAACTTCAACAAAAGCTGTAATATCTACAAAACTTGTGGACAAGAGAGCTTTGCAGTGGCAATGCGTCACAAGGTACACGAATGCCAACTCATAGACAACTAAGAATTGTACTCCCCTTTTGGACATCGATCATCAAATGAAATAGATACGATGAAAATGGCGCCATGAATGTCATTTTTCTATTCATATTTGAGTAAGAGGTTGCCATGGTGAACATAAACTTGTATCATTTGGAAGGAGCTTCTGTCGGAACTTGTCTTTCACCAACTTCAACCATCGTTGTGTTGATGAGTTTTGCTTTAGGACTTCGCTGGGTAAATTTGAGGACTATAAGACTGCCTTCTAGTGTCATGGTCGACTGTAATCCTTGTTTACTATGGAAACTTACTCACCAAAAATTGACTAGGTCTCCTTTGCAGCTATTTTATCTGCTCATTTGGCGGTATTCTTTCATAGACTGTTACCACAATTAGGTTTAAAATCGGTCATAGAAACTGTTTTGAATATTCAAAAAAGTTTTCCAGTATGTATTATAGCCATAATTGTTTCTGTATCCATTGGGCGATCTAGGAATTTGTTTTAAGATGGGCTATAGGCTTTCTCTTGTTTGGAGACTCTTTAGAAGTAGATTTGAGAAATCTGGGGAAAATCAAGGATATGGTGGCCATCATGGCATTCTTCTCCACAATCCTGTCATCAGCGTTCATTGGGTATTTGTGCTATATAGTTGCTCTCTTTTTCGAAGCCCGGCTTCCATTAGCAACCTGTTTCCTATTAGGTGCTATCATATCTCCAACAGATCCAATAACCGTTATGTCTGTTCTTAAAGAAAGAACCGATTTGGTCCCAGAATTCCATCGCGTGCTTGTCATGGGAGAATCACTTTTTAATGATGTTGTTGGTGTCGTACTCACAGAGGGAATCAAGACTGTTATCACTGAAAATGACTTGGAGAAATGGAACTCAGCAATACTAGGGAGACTCTCCTGGACATTCCTACGAGAATGCATTGCTGGTGTCCTTATCGGACTGATCTTTGGATACTTTGTTTACCATTTACTATCATGTCAAGTAGAAGATTCTATTCTTGAAGTAGGAATAACAGTTGCTATGGTTGGTAATATCAATCTTGTATGCTATATCCTTGGAGCATCGCTTCCATTGGCAAGTGTAACTGCGGGGCTTCTGTTAGGCAACTATGGGGTAAGTCAACTCTAATTCCTCAAATGTAGTCACCAAACAAAACAAGGTTGTTTTTACCATGTCACTGAAGACTCATGAAGGGATGAAGTGGATATGGAACTTTTGCACTGAGATGTTAAACACTCTGTTATTCATATTGATAGGATTTCAGTCATTATTTGTTAGCTCCATGACATCCACCAAGGTAATGAAGGATTCATAAAGTTCTCTACATTGTCTCATATTCTCACCAACATGTAGAACATCTTGCATTTACTTACAGTCATACCTATTAGTTTATTTTCCAGATCCTTATCAGTTGCTATTCCAATGCTATTTTTAGGCTTTTATTCGAACCAACTTCGAAACGGTTTCAACATAGCTTCTTTTACAAGGACTGTACAAATTCTTACATGGTGTGGACTTCGGGGGGCTATAAGTGTCGCCTTGGCAATGTCTGTACCAGAGTTCATCGAAGGAAGCTCCCACATTTATACATCAACTTATGTTCTCGTAGTTTTCAGCATATTTGTACAGGGTCTATTTTGCAACAAAATGATGCGTTTTCTTTGCGCTAGTTTGCAACATATTTCGTTCTTTGACACAGTCTTCCAACACGTTCCTCAACTGAAACCACTGCCCCAAACAAAGGAAATATTATATTCTATGTCTCCTTCCCGAAGATATAGTGAGCATACATCGTTTTTGTCTCCTCTAACTCCCATTGAAGGGAAGCAGTCCTCGACAGCCAAACTTTCAAACACTCCAGTGAAAATTTCTATAGAAAGTCCACCAAGTAAGAAGTCTTTAATTTCCAATCTATCCACCACTATAGTTCCTTCTATAAGTAATGATACTGAAGAGGCAACCAAATCATTGGTTGAGTCATCAAGTCAACAACTTCCCTCTACTCTCTCCACGAGCAACTATGCGAGTTCAATTGATGAAGCCGATAGTTGCTCTCATTCTATGAGACTCTGTCAAGATGAGCAAGAAATGGAATACACACTGAAAGAATATTCCATACGGAATGAACAAAAATCACTTAAAAAACCAGTCAACGAAACAACCGAAATGTATCCACTTCTACTCGCCTTTTCTAGTCATCGTCCTAAAAGAAAGCAAGGAACCTATCAATCCACTCAGAAGCTACCACCCAAATTTCCTCATTGAAATTAAAGATCAGATTTCTTCCGATTTCTCAAATAAATATCAGATTTGGAATGATTCTTCGAAGAAAACTGATAGTTTTATTATATTTGTCTTCGCAAGAATAAGACAACCCAAAGTTGACTCAATCCTTTGGACAAAGACATCTCATAATAAGCACTTGCTCATTGGGCTCAATCAGCTTTATCACTGCACATCCCAAATAGTATTCCAATTTCATAGACCAAGGAATGGAACTATCATCGGCAGGAATCTTCATAAATCCAAACTTGTTATAAAATGACTCTGCACGAGATAAACAAGTGAGATAGATTCCCACTACAACGTTAAAACCAACCAAACTTGTTTTCTCTCTATTCAAGGACAACATAATTAATTCAGTCAAAACGTTACAAGCTTACCTTTCCAGTAGCTCATTAATAATAGCGGAGCCAATTCCATTGCTCCTATATTCTGTATATACATACACTGAAGCCAACTTCCTGGCGCACTTATTCAAAGGTTTCATCTACAAAACATTTCAACAAGATTTCTCACCAGACTCTGACTTACTTGAGCGAAACCTAATATCTGAAAGTGATCCTTTGGTTGATATGCAAATAAAAAATAGTGCGGAGTAAAAGCTCCCATAATATTCATCTTTTCGCTCCATAACGCTGAGAAGATGACCCACCAGTCTTGCCAATTTCCTTGTCTATATCGGATATCTTTCCATCTATCTTTTGTGGAATAAACGACACTTTCTTTGTAAGAAGAATTCATGTTGCAACTAGTCAGCCTTTTCATTTTATGACAAGGCAAAGTTTCCCAAGTTATCCACCCGAAGCATGAACAACCTCTTCTCTGCATCATCATCGTTTTCATTCGCAACTTGGATGGAACTCCGGAAGAGACGTCATAAAGAAGATGTTCGCAACTGATGACTTTTCATATGACAACTTCTGGGGAAAGAGTCTCCAACTTGTCCGACGTTGCAGAGGCAATACAAGTACTAGCCGCTATTTGTGGTTATCGTTCACCTGGAGACACCGCAGGCTTTGAAGAGTTTTTGAAAGAGATAAGACAGTTTACAGGTAATCCATTCCTATTTTTGTTTTCCTATAGTTTATTGATAGAAATTTAGCGGATTGGGATAGTGAAGAACAGAATGAAAAGGTGTCCATTTTGTTGCAACACAGAAAGACGGTTTTGGTATTTATTGCTTCGAGTCTTGGTTTGAAACGTTCTGGTACAAAGGCTGCACTAGCAGATTCGTAAGTCTCTTGTTTAGTCTCTATAGGGTACAGGGAAATACTCATTTCTTTGTTGTACTATGTGTGTAGCATCATATCACGTTTGTCGGTCTCTCGTCAACGTGTTAACACAAGTTTGGTATCTCGTCCTTCGTCCAACACTTCCAACACGTTACCTTCAGTAAGAGTGGTCTGTGGAGAAGTTTTATATTTACACAGGAAGACAGAGTCAACTGGAATAGTTTTTGGTGAAGTAGAAAAGAGAATAATGAGTTATCCTTTTACACAAGTCGAAAATCAGTTTATGAGAATACTTGGGTCTCCTTTGAACGACGGAAAAGGAATGGCTTGGTTTTCTTCTGTGGCACTAGGTAATGATAGGTTTTACTTTATGATGATATGACAATGATGAGTGTGTTAGAAATTGGAACGAAATCGGTTCCTCTCTATTTTTCAGTTCCTTATCATTGGAGAGATAGTTCCATTGTTCTTAGGTAAGGATGATGTGTTTTTTGTTGTTTCAATTGAATGTAGAAAAGGTGTTTGAGAGTCGATCTTTCGGTGCCTTTACATATGTGGAAGAATGAATGGCCCTTTCCTGTGATTGCACAAGTGAATGGCTATCAAATGAGACTGAAAACGGCAACCCGTTATACCAACGGAAAGATATTTGGTGTGGATGGAGCAACAGATATAAGTGAACATGTTCGAAAGGACAATAGTTCGAATAAAGTTGTTGTATTTCGACCATCCACATCCGATGCTTCGAATGTGAAAGTAGAGTATATTCTGTTTGCACAACCGGTGAGTCAATCAACCTATTTCTTCTAATCCACTTACAAAAGTATCCATAGGCCTATATTTATAGTGATGGAGATATTATCAACAACATTTCTATGAATAGTTGGTCTAGGTTTCTACAACGAATTCGACATATGGGAAATATTCCCTATTTAGACGATACCCAAGTATCCAAACTCGAATGGTTCCAATTGTATATTATGAACTATATGGCGGCAGAAGAGTTGGAGTTGGAGTGCGTTTTGACTGTTGATTATTCTTTGTATGATGACTTTTATTATGTGTATAGGCAATTTCAAGTTTCTTTGCGTTGTCCGCTATCACTCGTACCCTTGAAATTACCTACTTTGAGTATTTTCTGTAAACATATGCAGTGCTTTGATTTATCTGCATTTCTTTCGTTTTCTAGGAATAATCTACGGTTCTTGGTAAGTTGATCAAAAGGCAAACGAGCCATTACTGATTTTTTAGTGTCCCATATGTTCTATATATGTCTGTTGGGATGAGTTGTTGATTTGTCCATTTATTTTGGAAATGATATCAAGTTACCCGGATTCCAAGGCTTTGACGATATGTAGTGATGGTAGCTTTCAAATCATCAAAGAAGATAATGAGGAAGAGCCTTCTAATCATCATAGTCGTTTGTCTGCCATTGCAACGAATGAAGAAATCATCGATTTGAGCGATGATGAATAAAACACTTTTCATTGCCCATTTGGGTTTGAGGAACTTTTCGTGGGCGCCGTTGAGTATCTCGTCACATTATGGGTTGTGGGTAAGTAGTAGAACAACAAGTACAACCAAGACTCTTCTTATACCCATTCTAGTACGCCTCGTGGTCAAAACGCTGCTCGCAAACTGAAAAACCATCGTCGCCGGCAACGATGGCACGACAAACTATATGCAAAGAAACACTCTCCCTACGCACTCAAGGCCAATCCATTTCAAGGAGCTTCACACGCAAAGGGAATAGTTCTAGAAAGAATAGGAATTGAAGCCAAACAACCCAATTCTGCCATTCGAAAATGTGTTCGAGTCCAGTTGGTTAAGAATGGCAAGAAGATTGCCGCCTTTGTTCCTGGTGATGGCTGTCTGAACTACATCGAGGAAAACGTGAGTGTCGTTTGCTTGGTTTCCAAACTTGAGATTGAAAAGTTGTTAGGATGAAGTTCTCATTGCAGGTTTTGGAAGAAAGGGACATGCCAAAGGAGATATTCCTGGTGTTCGTTTTAAAGTAGTTAAAGTGGCAGGCGTTTCCTTGTTAGCTCTCTTTCGTGAAAAGAAAGAAAAGCCAAGAACGTAATAAAGATATTTTGGTTGAACCAACAATCGTTACTCTTTATCTTTTTCGTTGACCCGCCACTTGTTTCACTGTTGGAGCAACGGCAGGAGGAGGTTGAGAGGCTGTACTCGTCGTTTTCTTACCTTTTTTAGCAGCGTTACGTTCCTTTATCTCCCTACAGCAACCATCAATCTCTCTTTCTTCAATCTTACAAACCACTACTTACTTCAACGCAGCTTCTTTCGCAGATTTTTTAACTTGTGGACGTTGGCTTCTCTTTGCCTTGATCACCTCGAGGGAAGCTCCTTCCACTGGTTTCGCTACTGTAGCGACTTTACGAGTACGTCGTCGCCTCTGAGTCTCTTCATGCTGCCCTTTTTTGTGCAACCTTCGATACAACTGAGTCCAATTCATCTCTGCAGGTCTTCTACGCATATGGAAGTACGACTTGCACTTGCGATTACTAAAGATGAGCAGTTTCCCATCTCCGCGAACAAACCGAGTTCCTTTACCAGGATATATACGAAAACCTGAAAAACTACAGGTTTCGGTTCTATTGAGTCAACAATATAAGAGTTTAGTAACTTGTGGAAACCAAAGCACAAACTGACATACTTGACAACCATTCCACCAATTCAGCCAACGTCGTCAATTCGACGAAAAAAAGGCAACGGAAATGGGGAAATGTGGGCTCTTGGGGGTTTCATAAGATTTTGTTTTGCAATGGCTGTTGTTTTTACTTGTCTACTTACGCAAGTTGGAACTTTGTAATAATCGCTGTGTATCCTTTTCTACTCTATCCGATAATAAACTCAATTCTTGTGTTCGCTTACCCAACTGTGAACAAGTTTCATCCAAATATTCCAAAGACTTGAGATGTGCATCCAAAATAGCGACAATTTGTCCAACCACGTCATCTTCAGCTGGCTTGTTCAGTTGATGAATATCTGAAACGACTTCTCTCAAAGAAGTACCAACTGTATCCAGCTCAGATGCTATCTTCGTGGCTGTTCGATACATCTCTTCTCTTTCATAATCTGCTGAAGTGGAACCCATATCACCCATAGAAACAAAATATTTTTCCAACTGATTCTCCAATGCTTGAAGGTAACCATCCAATTCTTTTTGTTGTGCAAGAGCTGTGTCCAAATTCATCTCCAATTCCTAATGAAACATGAATCAAATATTCAGACATGTCATCCATACGCATATTCACAAATATATATTCTATGCTCACCTTGTGTGCACTGTGAATTCCTTGAGCTTCTGTGAAAAGAGACTCTATTCTTCTCTCATTTTGATACAACAATCGATCCCATCGATTAACAACAGATGCTTGCCTTCTAAACCTATCTGCCAACTCTTCTACTTTATCATTCCATGAATTGATTATTTCATTCAAATTGAGATCTTTCACTTCAGAAACAGGCTCACTGGTACTATTAGTCACATTGCCAGAAGAGGTTTGGACTGATAAACTAGCTGATGTAGTACTTGCACCAGTGTTCAATACAAAACCTGATGAAGAGAAACTAGAAACAACTCCAACACCACTCGCTCCCGTAGCCATATTGCTTGAAGACTCTTTTGAAAGCCCTGAAAATGTAAAACTCGAAGATGGAGCAGTTGTAACTAACGAACTACTCGTACTAGTAGAACCCAATATAGAAGCTGAAGACTGACTAGACGCAAATAATGATGGTGCAGGGAGACTACTTGAACTGCTAGCTGCTCCAACAGTCTGTGAAGTTGTTGTCACTTGAGTAGAAGCTGTAGTAAAAGATAAGGAAAAAGTAGCAGCTGAACTGGAAAATCCCAAAGTAAAAGCACTTGAGGCTCCAAAAGAAACAAAGCTTGTGCTATTTGCACTGCTAGTATGAGGTACACCTGTGCCAAATGAAAAGGAACTGGGTTGAAAACTAACGCTACTGGACTGCAGACTAGGCGCACTCAAAACTGTAGAAGTACTTACATTAACAGTACCACCTGAAGAACTTGAGGTAAATAATGAGGAAGCTGAACTTGCAGGTGTCGAAGCTGGTTGTTGTGAAAAAGGCGCAAAACTAAAAGAAGAGCTACTTGCAAATGAAGTAACATTGGAAGGAGCCGAAAATAACGAAGAACTACTTGCACCAACTGTTGTCACAGAGGAACCGAACAGCGATGGAGTTGCGAGAGGTTGAGCAGTTGAGGCACTTGTTTGGAAAGAGAAGCCAGTGGGTGAGGAGCCAAGATTGGAAGAGAACGAAAAGTTTGACGAGGCAACCGCAGAAGAGGAACCCAACTGGGAGGAAGAAGACAGTCCACCAAAGACACCACTACTTCCAAAGGACGGAGTATGAGTACTTGCTGGAGTCGAAAAAGGATTGATACTTGTCCCAAAGCTTGGTTTTGTACTTGCTGTTGTCGTTGGATTTGTAAAATTGAAAGATATTCCAGTTGAAGCACTTGAAGAAAAAGACATAGCAAACTCAATCACTTTGTCTAAATCATGAATGACGAATATGCGTTCCCCGAAGCGAGTTTCGATGATTCCTTTAGGTAAACTGCTGTTGTTTCTTTTTGTTTTATATAAATCTATTTAAGTTTTCTCTGTAAGCTGTTTTGTATGTATCCTTTTTGTGGGTTCTTCTGACCTGGGAGGCTCTCTCCATCTCAATACGGGAACAAACTACGACCTCTACAAGCTGGGTGCCTATTTATTTCTATCCAATGTTCTACGTGTTGTGATATTGTTATACAACGGTTGGTTTCTCACAACTTTTCGCTCAGTTTGATTGTTATCGTATGATTGTAGACAGCGCTCTTTATCGCAAATTCTTTTTCCAAGCTTGCCTCGTGTTTTTTAATGTTTGCTTTTATATTTCGCTAACATATATCTTCAAGGATTCTCTTGTTTGGTTATTGTCGTTTTCCATGCTTTGTGTTTTTTCCAATTGGCTATTCTTTGTAGCAACTGTTAAGAAACCTCAGATATCTGTGATACCCAAATTAGCAGAAACTTTGGAATCAGTAGTTGTGCCAGTGGAAAGTAGTGCAGTGGAGTCTCTATTGTTGTACAATTTATCAGATGCATATCTGATTGTTCGCATATTATACTTTACTATGGTTTCCTCGAGATGGACCCATCTTTTAGGCAGTTATCGTTTTTGGCTATTTCCCTTTTTTGCTGCACGAGTTGTCGTAGATGTGTTGAAACTAGTTTATTCATCCGTTCTGATTGGAGAACTTGAAAAGTATCCCAAACAACATTAAAGATTTGTGATTCCTTGCGATATTTTGTGTTGACGATGGACACTTTCAATCGTGTGGGTTACTTGAAACCCGTCGGGTCTGAACTATGGAAACAAGGAGCAAACTTGCCACAATTGGAGAAGCATGTTTCAACAACGTTTGCTGGTTTTCCTTGCTTCGTTCAGGTTCCCTTTCAGTCATACCATAATAAGCCCAGGTTGGGTGTTGATAGGCTCAACGACAAGTCTTGCCACAGACGTTGTAGTTTCAATCACCCCAAGTTATCCCAAAAGAGACAAATATACATTCTTTGTTGTTGGAAACATTCGCCACAAAATGGAACTCCATCCGTTGTTCGCCAAGCACAGATACATCGAAAGACTTCAGAAACAGAAGTGTTTGCCAACATTGCGTTGGACGGCCAAGGCAGAGCAGAGATAGACACAGGAATTCCTTTCTTAGACCATATGTTGTGTCAAATAAGTTCTCATGGATTATTAGATTTGCACATAAAGGCCAGTGGTGACTTGCATATCGATGACCACCATACCAACGAAGATATTGGAATATCGTTAGGATTGGCACTGTTAAAAGCACTTGGTGATAAACGTGGAATCCAACGATTCGGTCACTTCATTGCTCCTTTAGATGAAGCTTTGGTTCAAGTTGTTTTGGATTTTTCTGGCAGACCTTTTCTTCATTATGGTTTGAATATTCCTACTCAACGAGTTGGAACTTTTGATACTCAATTGGTGAGAGAATTTTATAGTGCAGTTGCTAATAGTGGACAATTCACCTTGCATATTAGACAATTGGAAGGAATCAACTCTCATCATATTATTGAGGTAAGAGAAGACGGAATCATTTGATTGGAAAGATATTGAGCGCTTCAAAGGCGTCCTTCAAAGCATTTGCTCGAGCTTTGAGAATGGCGATAGAATACGACGCGAGAAGACTTGAATCCATTCCAAGTTCTAAAGGCTCATTGAGTCAAGATACACAAGTCTTGAATAAATAATGCTTCTAAAAATAAAGACGAGTTGAAGAGAGTACTTTATTCCAAATGGAAGACAACACAAAGTTCCCCAATCATAGCAAGCCTTCAACCTTTTCATCCTCCTTTTCCTCTTTTGAAAGTAACTTGGAAAGTGTTTCTTCCAAGAAATCGTCCATTTCCGTTTCCGCAACACAAATGGGACGCTTAGCTTGAAGAGAACATTTGAGTTTTTCTCGAAAGGAACCAAATGCAACAATATCTTGACCACTTGGATGAGAGTGCTTCCATATATCAGCAAAATGAATCATTTTGCTAGGACAAGTCTGTTGGACATCCTGTAAGCATCGTGATAAGCGTTGCTCAAGCAATGAACGAATGTTTGTGCTATCATTTGAAGTAGCAGCAAATGAAGAACATGATAGCATATATGCCTCATTTTGGTCAGAATAAAACCAATGAATAACAGATTCATCCCGAACAAGTCGCGAATCATAAGGACTTACGATAGCTCCAACAAAGGGTTCGATATTGTTTCGATGATCTCGAAATAGAGTTTGATAACTCTGTTGATTTGTCAAATCCCGTAAAGAAGGATTTGGACGAAAAGTAGGATGACTATGGTACCATCCAACAACTCGTAAGCCTCGTTCTTCAATATCCTTTCTAATCTCAACTTCAGACTCCGGATCCATTTCAACAGAAAAGGAGCGATCATCTTCTGAATGAGAGTGAGACAAACTTCTACAAGGAAATGCTTCTAAAACAATAATTCTTTTTTCTTCAGGCTTCCAATAGCCTCCTAAAAATCCGATAATCTCTACTTGTGTTAAATGGGAATGAAAGTCCATGATAATCAAGGCAACGTTATCAACTTGTAAATAAAATGGTTGAGAACCTTCCATTCCAGGAGACAGATCCGAGGGATATTCTCTGGTTTCAACAAAACACAATTCTGTGGAAGAATCAAGAGTTCCTTGAAGAATAGATGAATAATTTCCAGTCTTGGGTCGAATCCTCCTCAATCGAGAACGAGTATATTCCGTTTTACCTTCTTCATCATAGCCATTCAAAGAAGAGGAAAGAGGATCTTCCCATTCTTGTAAGCATGCTTTGCTTTTCTTTGATTTCTTAGGATTATTGACAAGTTGGTCATTCTCTTGAAAAGTCAATGAAGATTCCTCATTCGTAGACATTTGCATATCCATCAACATTTGTGCTTCAATCTCATCAGTTTCATTAGAAGAATTATAATTTGGCTCTTGAATATTGATCATTTGATTCTCCTTTTCAACTGCTTTAGAATTATTTGAGGACGTCTTCTTATTCGCCAACTCCTTTCGATACTCCTTTCCGAAAATGTAACATCTCGCAGCAGCAGAGTTTGGATCAAGTGGCTTTCCTGATAAAGTATGGCCTTGTCCACTTTCCGCAACTTTAGGTGGAACAGGTAAGCCTTGTTTATAGAGTCGAATAAAATATTTCTGAGCGTGACTTCGAAAGTTGTTAGCATCTCTGGTGCCCATATACTCGGCACACTTTTGCCAATCTCTTCCATACAAATCAAGTGCTTCTAGAAACCTCTTTTCTTCCTCTTCCGTCCATCGGGAAGGAGCCTTTCTCTTTTTCTCTTCATCATGTTGTTCTCCTGTTTCAGAAATAGTCGGTTCTCTAGAACCCACCAACTTTTTCTTCTTTTCTGAAGCATTCATGCTGTTGGGTTTATTGTGTTTCTTCGTTGACCTGTACTTTCCAGGTACAAAGTCTTCATCTTCGTCGTCCCAACTACTTTTGCGGCTTTTTCGACTTGTCCTATGACTGTCGTCCAACTTGTCGATATCAACAAAGCTACCATAATTCGCAGCTTCTTCTTCCGCCAATATTTTTGCCAACACTGCATCCGATTCCACTGTCTCAGTCATAAGGAAGATTGACAGCGTATGATCGTGTGAGAGTAAGGATCCTGACCAAAAAGTGAAATCGATCAGGGATTTTAAAATTCCCTCTCATTTATGATGGATTACTGTTCTTCCCACTAAAAGACTCGAGTTCCTCTTACCACCAACAACTGTAAAACTCAAATTATGGATTCTCTATCTATCAGATAATCAGAATACAAGTTAAGTTGTAAAAACAAACAGGACACAACGACTTGCTTGGTGAGTAGCATAGAAAGGAAAGAAACCATTCTAGCTTCTCTCAAAACAGAGAAAAAATGACACTGAGAAGAGTTTTATACAACTTAGATTCATCAGTTGAAAATCAGACCAAAAACAGAAACGCAGCGAGTGAGATTCGAACTCACGCGGGAAAATCCCACTAACTTAGCAGGCTAGCGCCTTAACCACTCGGCCATCGCTGCTCTTCCCAAGTGTGAGGTTCTTACGATATTTTTGGTTGCTACGGACGAATTTTACTATTCATACATTTCCTTCAAGAGTGAATATAATAGTAGTAGAGGTCCAACAAGGGTATCTATTAAAACTTTGTCATTCATTGGCTATTGAGTTGTTTTATGTATTTGGCAGCAACATCACTTATTGGTGTATACCAAGTATTTGGTGACTTGTGAGGGGCATAGAAAAGGGCATATGGTGGGCTTCTCGTTAAGACTCTTACAAGAGTCACCTTCTAGCTATTGGCTACTTTGTAGGGAGGAACCACGCGTTCCTTGCCCCTTATTTCGAAACTCGTTGAAATTTCGTCACGTTATGTTTTATGGACACAAGAAGAAAACGTTAGACCTGGTCAATCGTCCCTTGGGTGTTATCAACGGGATTCTTCTGGGTTACGTGAGCCTCAAGGTCTCATTCAGTTGGCACATAACTAAACAATATATTAGAGCATTGGTAACTTTCACGATGTTTTTTCCAAGGCTTGGTGCCCTCTGAATGAACCTCACTGCCGTCGATTTGCTATGGATTTGAAGAATGGAGAGTTTTTAGAGGTATGAACGAATATTTGTGTTGTGAAGTATTATATGTATTTGTTTAGATTCACTGGTACAACGAAAATATTTGTCTTCTATCGTGGCGCCAAGCGATGCATTCGGTGCATCAATATTTTGTCTTGTACGAGACACCGCCACCATCCAAGTTACCATTCAAACTAAAGGGTAGTGTGGAATTGGTATTACAAGTGGAACCCAAACGAAAGTACACGCTATCTGTCAAGACGGAAGATGAAGCCCGTGACGAGATTGAAGACGATACCCCGTTTGCGTTCCCTGGCATGAAAGAAGCGTTACGTCGAGTAGTAGGAGTATTTCAAGGCACAGGAAGAAGAGCCAGCTACAATCCTTTTAATCTTTCCGTGACGGACGATTTCACCTTTCCATATAAACAAGTGAGTTATATTTTACAAGACCATTCATCGAGCTGTGAAGATGAAGAAGCTCGACTGTTTTCTTCATTTGGGGTAGTGGAACCTCCATTGTTTTCTATTTCATTGCCTGTAGTGACGACTACTTTGGAGGGTGCTGTAATGCAAGAAATCCTTCGACAAGAAAGTTTCCATCTTCAAGCAAGCGATCCAAATATCAGCGATGAAGCTTTTCAGAAAATTGCCACGAGAGAAAAGAGATGGAGCAGACGGCTTTGGAGGAATTTTCGACGGCAGTTGTGTGAACGACGCTGTGGAATAGAAGAAGCTATAGTTCCTTTGATAGCTCATAGTGCAGCAATGCATCTCGGCTTTTCACTTTCTGCAAGTACTTTGAAACAACATCATGTACAGTTTGCTACAAGTGTAGACGATGAGGAGCTTCAAGTTCTTATATCTTCTTTATTAAAATTGGCTAGTGGACTTTGGATAGTTTCTTCATCAGGAGAAAACCTATTTATGGTTGATCCAACTCAGAGGCAGGCATCCTCACAAGTATCTCGTCCCACAAGTGATAAGACCAGCACACAAGATGTGACCAATCGAGGTTACAGCGGCTCACCTTTTCCAGCTGTAAGTGAATGAACATGCTGCTGCTGTTGTTGTATGTCTAAACACATCCTCTTATTTATAGGAAGAGGAAACTAATTCATTTATCAAAATGAGTGAAGAGTCTCGTCATCCTCATTCCCAATCACTAGTTGAACCAGGTAACAAGGAGCAAGAAGCGTTGATAGAAAGAGTAAAATTACTCGAAAATCAAAATGCAGTCTTGATGCATCGAATTCAACAGTTGGAACATGAAAGGGATCGATATTTAGCATCTATAGGAAGCAACCATGTTGATAAGTTAGAGTCTGAAAAGAGAAGAGAAGAAGAGGATAGTTATTATTATAATGAGTTGAGTCAAATTCTTCGGAATATCGATAACAGTGTATATAACGAGTGGGAAGTAGTGCAGAAGAATCCAAGTGATTTCTTGTTGTAAAAACGGTATAACGATATTATCACGATAGTGTGTGCTGTTCTCTACGATGCTGTGGTGATCACTTTTTATACAAAAAGCACACTTTCAACAACAAAAAAACAACATATCACATTTATCCTGAAGACGAATCAATACCAAAGCAACCAACTTGCGTCTAATAGCGATAAGTATCCGGTTTGTATGGTCCATCTTGACTTATTCCAATATATTCAGCTTGCTCTGGACTCAATTTGGTAAGCTTTGCTCCCAACTTGCCAAGATGCAATCTGGCAACCTTCTCATCAAGCTTCTTTGGCAAAACATACACATTTTTCTGATATTTGCCAGTTTTGCGGTTGTTCCAGAGTTCCAATTGGGCCATAGCTTGATTAGTAAAAGAGCAAGACATAACAAAACTGGGATGTCCAGTGGCACAACCCAAATTCAAAAGTCTGCCTTCCGCCAACATAATGATGCCATGTCCATCAGGAAATACAAAGCGATCAACTTGCGGTTTGATATTGACTTTCTTAATTCCAGGGTACTTTTCTAATCCTGCCATATCAATCTCGTTATCAAAATGTCCAATATTTCCAACTATTGCATTGTTCTTCATCTTTGCCATATGACTTGCCATAATAATATCCTTATTACCAGTAGTCGTAATAAAGATATCTGCGTCGGAAACTACATCATCCAATAAGACAACTTCATAACCTTCCATACAAGCTTGAAGAGCACAAATGGGATCCACCTCTGTAATAACAGTCCTGGCTCCTGCAGCTTTCATGGCCTGAGCACAACCCTTTCCGACATCTCCATAACCACAAATAACAGCTTTCTTCCCAGCTATCATGACATCTGTGGCTCTCATAATACCGTCAGGAAGTGAATGACGACAACCATATATATTGTCAAACTTGCTCTTTGTAACTGAATCATTCACATTGATGGCTGGAAATAGTAAAGAACCCTCACGAGCTCTTTCAATCAAACGATGCACACCGGTAGTAGTTTCCTCTGAGACCCCTACTAACCTTTGAGCAATACGATGGAATCGTTGTGGATCCTTCTGGATGCTCTCGGCAATTATGGAAAGAACTGCTCTAAACTCTCGATTCTCGGTAGAAGAAGGATCAGGTAAAGACTTGTTCTTAGCATAGACCTCTTCCGCTTTAAAACCTTCATGAATAAGAAGCGTTGCATCACCACCATCATCAACGATAAGATCTGGACCCTCTCCATCGGGCCACTGCAGTGCACGATTGGTGCACCACCAATATTCTTCCACGGTCTCTCCTTTCCAAGCAAAGACCGAAGCAGAGCCTTGTGCCACAACTGCTGCAGCTGCGTGATCCTGAGTGGAGAAAATGTTACAAGAACACCACCTAATATCACCACCTAGTTCTTTGAGTGTCTCAATTAAAACTGCCGTTTGGATAGTCATATGTAAAGAGCCCATTATGCGTGCTCCTTGGAAAGGCTTTTGGGGTCCAAACTCTTCCCTTGTGGCCATAAGCCCAGGCATTTCCACCCTACGACACCACTCAGCAACGACTCAAAACGTATTCATTTGTGTGTACATACTCTGCCAGTTCAATTTCCTTGCGCCCCCAATCTGCGAGGCTCATGTCTTTCACTTTGTATTCACTTTCTGGAATAGTAGTGACCGAACCATTGGAAGCTTTGTTTTGTGTCTTGGACATGTTTCCGCACCAAACACACAACCCAAAACGGAAATAACCACAATGCACATGAGCAGAGGACGGTCGAGGGCCTCTTTAAACTATGGATTCGAACTAACCCACCAATCACACAAGAGAAAGTGGACACCCAACATCGCTCCCACTCTTAAAAAAAGTCAATTTTCCCATGAAGAGATAGAGCTGGTGTGGCCGAGTGGTCTAAGGCGGTAGACTCAAGATCTACTGACGAAAGTCGCGTGGGTTCGAATACAGTCGAGTCCGAATATCCCACCGCCAGCACGTTTCTATTTTTGGATATCGAAATACTTTTTGCTTCCGATTTTGTTTCTTTCCAACAAAAGGAAATAAAAAATATTTGTTGAATGAACCATACAACCGTTTATCAAACTCAAAACATGCACAATCAACGTTTTTCTTTTTTTTTCTACTGTGCAGAAGGCAGAGAATAGGCACGGCGATCATGCCTCGTTGCCATTTGTGGAGAACTGCTCACAGTATATCCCCTATTATCACGAAGATGGGGATCCTCTCCATAGTCATAATCATATTTTCGAGGATTATATATCCACCCTTCTTCTTGTGGACTAGTATAGAGGCTCCTAGATGGTTTGGGAGTGAACAGCGACTTGGTTGATTTCAAAAGTCTACTTGATGATGACTCACTAGGTGAACCAACTACATAAGGATGTTCCTGTCTACGTAGAAAGCGATTGGGATATCGCATAGAAGAAATCCCATAACCACTGCGGTGAGAGGTCGAACTGGATCTTTCTGAAGGAGCTGAGGGAGGAATATAAGAAGAAGGCAACTGAGTCTGTGATATGGTTGACAGTCGAGCATTACTATAGAAACTTCCAGAAACACTTCTTCGGTGAGCTTTTCCTCTTTCTATATACGACACAGGTGTAGATGTATCCACATAATAATAATAATTGCTCTGCTTAGGATGCGTCTGTTGAAAATTTGTAGAATAAAGTTGGCCGGTACCTTCTGCTTCACTGCCTATCATATGTTGTACAGTGGAAGTTCTCCTTTTGGATATTCCTGATGAAGAATGTGTAGTGGGTCCAAATTGTGCTTCAGGTATCGGAATGGGTGCTAAATCCATTCCAGGATAACTATCCAATACTTTCCTTCGACTTGAACGACTTACACAAGTGCTGTGACTATTCTTTCCTAGAAATGCCTTTCTAAGATAGCGCTCCATTTCTCCAGCAATATTGGAAGGAATCCTATGAATATCAGGCACACTTACTTGAGCATTTATCATTTTCGCTGACTCAAAAAACTTCCTCAATTGCCTCAACTAAAGAGAATCCGATAGTGTGAGTCACTTTGTCTCATTTCAATTAGTTTACTTACCAATTTCAAAAAGTGTCCATATGCAGTCAAGGCTTCCTTAGCTTGCTCGTATGGAAGAAAAAAATAACTCTCTACAAGGTTTTCCATTGCATCACAAACCACATTCCAAAGACGATAACTATCCGATAAAATAAGTGAAAATCCTGCCAGTGCAATGGGACATCTTTTCATATTTCCTTGTATCTCACAAGAAACTAAACATTCTAGATTCTCTAATAACCAAGGAAGTTCTTCCAGAAGCTGCTCGATGGAACATTCCCTATATCGATGTGGTCCATAAAGAAACTTTGTCTTTTTCATATTGTCCTTTGTAGCATAAGATAGTCTTTCGGTATGATTCTCAAAAGTAGTATCCTCAGCAGAATCCACATGTGGAATGTCCGTGTACACAGGACCTTCTGGAAAATGAATATTTGCTTTTGTTCTACACCAAGACTCCAAATAACGTCCATAACAACGAATGAAAGGTACGTGATTCCAACCTCCATGAGAAGAGTCCCTGAAGCCTTGAAGATTAAATATGGCACTAGAAGATCTTGACACTTCGCTGGCAAAACTGTCACTGCCTTCTCTAAATATTCTATGAAATACGACAAGAGACTTGAGAACAACGATCCATTCTTCACTTAAAAGTCGTTTGCCTAGTTGTCTGTAAATAGAACCACAGGGTGCCTCTCGATTCTCAATACTTCCTCCCCAGTGACTACCTTGTACTAGTTGAAATATGTGCTTTTCCTTGGGTGGGATTCTTTCATGGCTAGTAGCTTTGATAACTAGTATTTTCCAGTGATCACGTTTAGCAGAGGCCACTGCTTGTTGATAAGCGTCGGAGATATAACCGTGAAAACTTGAAGCTCTTCCTCTTGTAGTTGATATGTGATAACCTATGGCTGATGAAGGTTCTATTTTATCTCCCAGTGGAGTGCTACAAAAGGGAAGTTGAGATCTTCTTGGACCAGCAGCCTCCAGTTTGGACTCCAACCAGTCGGATTCTCTTCTGTCCAAGTGGTCAAAGGACTTTCTTTTTACTCCGACGTCAGCAAACAGTCTTTGTTTATGCATACCCCCCATACAATAGACATTGTCCTGCAACTTTAAGTTTTCCATCGCAATATTTTATAGCTTTCAGTAACTTTTGTATATCCTATCTCTGGGAGTTGTGAGTTGTTCTTTGTTCCTTTTGGAATATTGGCAATGAGTACATAGGAAAAAAGAGAAGACCATGAAGATATCACATCAACTACTTACCCTACAAAAGTCATATAAAAACAAGCGGCAAACTTGTTTTTGTTGAGCTATGACAACAAGGAACAATATTTGGATGGGAGGTTCCCTTGTGCGAGTCCCAGTCAATTCCCACTTGAGGATTCCGACAAGCGCCTATTCATCCGTTTCTACTGCTGTGGTTTGGGATGGATGATGGTTTGTGTCATCGCGCTATGAATGTTTTATGAAAGCAAGTGTGTGTGCTCTTGTAGAGATAGATAAGAGCATAGTTTATCAATACTTGACAAGTATGAAAGAAATAGGGACTATTCTAAGAGATCACCTTTTCTATTGAACAGATTTCAATGAGCACAAGTCTATTTCTATTCTCAATGCGATTTCGATATGTGTTGATTGGCATACTTTCGATGACTACCGGAACAGCACTTGCTACCACTTTTGCAGTTCAAAGGTTGGACTCTGACTTGAATAAACAAGTACAACCGTTTCAACCTCGCACAGTTGTGTATTTACAAAAGTTACCTTTGAAAGCAATCACTGCTTGTTGGGCTTGGCTGGGAAATCGAAACCTTCCAGCTTCACTAAGAGAGCCAACCTATCGATGTTATTGCAATATATTTGGTTGTAACGTAGAAGAAGCAAGGTAAGTAATGATATGTTACTATAATATTGTTGCTCAAGGGATATGTCCAGTGAACCGCTTTCAAACTATAACAGTTTGCACGAGTTCTTTGCGAGATCCTTGAAACCTGGAGCAAGAGTGTTTCAAGAACACGCTGTCTTGAATGCCCCGAGTGACGGCACTATTGTCAACTGTGGAAGAGTTGTCGATGATCAAATAGAACAAGTGAGTGGAATCAAACTTGTGCAGTCGTTCTTTGTTGAAAAATATTGGATAGGTAAAAGGTATGCCGTGGAAACTTACTCATTGGTTACCTTATGAAGAATGGAATCGTTATCAAAACAAACACGGAAACGGTACCAAAAGTCTATTCTTTCTGATAACTTATTTGGCTCCTGGAGACTATCACAACTTTCACTCGCCTTGTGATTGGCATATTCAACAATATCGTTATCATACGGGAACGTTATTACCTGTTGCACCGGTAACCATGGGTTGTACATATTTTGTTGTCACAATTGAATAAGAATAGGAAACTAGGCTATTATGAAAAGAGTAGTTGGTTTGCTTTCACTCAACGAAAGTGTTACTTTACTGGGTGAATGGAGATATGGAACTATGATGATGACGGCAGTTGGTGCTCTCAACGTCGGTGGTATTCATTTGAAACTTGAGACGACTAAAGTGATGGACGACACGAGTAGATCGATAACCGTGAGTAGAAAAGTTGTCTGTTCAACTTCGTCGCTAAAGAAAATAGTGGCCACTTAACAAAGGCGATCAGATTGGAGGCTTTCGTTTTGGTTCTGCTCTGTTGTTAGTCTTTTTGGCCCCTGCCGACTTTCAATTTTCTGTAAAAACCGGAGATAAAGTGAAGTGTGGTGATGCCATAGGTTGCCTCTCAAAAAACTAAAATCCTAATAAAACCAATTTCTATATGTATGTTTGTATTATTCTTGGAATATGTTGGGTCACGTTGCTCTTTCAAGAACTTCAAGAATAAATACGCTATTCCCTCGAACAACCTGAAAGATCCATTATCAATACTTGTATATATATATACTCGATTACATCCTCTCCACAAAGGAGAAAACTTACCACCGTGCCAATTTCCTTATCGTTCATAGGTCCCAGTTTCTCTACGCAATCTTCCAAGACAATGTTCATAAACTGGTCATAACCACGGAGGACCCCTTCCACTTTGCGGTTTCCATTCAACTGAACTAGTAAACGATCAACAGAAAAAATAACACAAAAGCAACAAGACCATACCAGAAACTTTCCTATCCATAAGTCTCTTCATATCCGGTAAATACTTCGCCATGGGAAACCAAAAATTCACAAAATCAACAATAATTTTCAACTGTCAAGAGAAAATCCAAGTAGAGGCAATGATAACATATTGAATACATGTTATCTCTCGTAGTGAATATCTGTTGAGCAAACCTTGGATATTGGACATCTTCAAGAAATACTATATAATGCCATTCTTGAAGAGATAACCGAATGAAAGAAATTGGATGATACAACAATTTTTCGGGAAAAAGTTTCCGAAATGCTTATTCCACAAAATGCATTCTGATTTGATGGAATAACGTTGGAATCGCCATCAACATGGCTGGTGGAAAGCATCCATGTGGCTTTGTATCCGAATCCAGAAGACCAACTGCAGCAAGGGTTGAAAATAACCATACACGTATCTATAAAATAGCTATTCCACCTTGGAACATTTGGAGTATGAACTCCAAAACAACTGCGTGGAAACCACAAGGTTCCAGTTCAGACTCCTTTGTTGTTTTAGAACAGAAACAAGACGACGTGCCAAGAGACCAAGATAATGTTACAGAAACGGAAAATGTTATCGTTCAAGAAACTGGACTAGAAGATAAAGCCGACAGTTCAACCAAGTCTGATGAAATCCGATCAGTTGACCTAGTATTAAAGACTTGTGTGAAAAGTGCTGTAGAAAACAGTTTTAGAGACTTTTCGAAAGTTTATGAACTTTACCTACAACGCTTTGAAGCCGAAGTAAGTGTCATTGTGGTTTGAGAAAATGAATAGTGACCTTTATTGCCAAAGTTGGAGAGCTTGCACCAGAGAATTATAGAACAGAAGAAACGCAGAGAGAAACTAGAGAAACAGATAATCACGTGTATGAATACACCTAGTCGAATAGAAGAATTGCTTACGACAGTTGTGAATAGCAGAAACAAAAGACATGATAAAGAAAACAACAAACACATGACTGCTTCTTTATCCTCCGAATACGGAAGTCGAACTGTCTTCGAGTGGGATAAGCGTGTTGAAAGAATTGAAAGAAACTTGACCAATTTCCATAATTCTTCAGAAAATAGAGAGAGGAAGAAAATAGCTGTGTCATTTGTTGCTTCCTACGAGGAGCGGCTGAGTAAGCTTGCAAAGAAAACTGAAACTTTGTATCAAGACGCAGTTGGTGCAGTAGAGAGACAAGACGCAGTCAACAAAGAACTCGAACAAAGTTTAGAAAAGCTCGATAATCTGGCCCATAGCACCGAGTCCATGAAGCACTTCGTAGAACGTAATATTTGTATCCGAAGTGATGCAGAATCCTTAGTTAAAGAACAAGTCTCGATGATTACGAAACAAGTCTGCATTGAAATGAGAAGAATCACAACAAAGAACCTCAGGGAAAATAATTTACGGATAAGTAACATGCTTCAAAGAAATATAGAAGGCTTTGAAGACGATCTTGCAACAGAGTTTAACGATGACGGTTAATCCAAACTGAACTGGCTAATTCGAAAATGGAGATCAATTCGTTTAATGACGAATTCAAAATAATATATTAATTTTAATTGATTTTTCAATTTTGCGAAACATTAATTAAATTATGATTTAATAACATACTCATTCTACAAATTTTTCATTTGCCTTTAGCCATTCCAGTCGAGGAATGTTTAAGTACATATTTTTGTATGCTGAAATTCAGAGAAGAATTCAATCTTCTTTGCCAAATTTCAGTGATATTCAATTTAATTAAAGCATCAAATCTTTGGTTTTACATAGGAAGTTTCTGGTGCAAGCTTTTCTAAAAAATTAATTTACTCGTTACAGTTGTTTTTTAATTTTTTCCTCCACGCATAAAATGCTTTACCATTTATTCGTTCAATTTACATTTATTTTTAGCTTCTCGTTTTACATGAAGGGTGACCTAAGGGTTTCTAACCGGTTGGTTGACATTCATTGTCTTCTAGCTTTCGCGTCGTCAAAAATCGCTTATAATTTGTGAAAGAATAATTTCATTTATTTTCTTTACAGTGTTTAAGAACTTGGAGTCGAAGTTACTCAGCAATCAATAAACTCAATCTTCGTACTTGGTGTCAGTTGCAAGAGAGTCGGTGTTACAGCCGTTTCGTAGCCTGAGTTTTCGATTAATGGAAGCAAAAAGATCAGGTTTTTGATCAAACGAAGATTGATCAGCAAATATTCACAAGGGCATTTTCATTAATGTCAACTCTGCAACCATACTGGTGATATATTTCATTTATATCCCCTAAAATCTTTCAGTTAGAAAAGAGTAGAAAGAACTATAGGTTTCTCCTTAAAACACTGGTTTTACTGCAAGAAAGAGGAGTAAGTAAAGCTATGTGTAAAAAGCTCATTTACATACTTATTTTGTAGGACACAACTTGTAATTAAAGATTTTCTTTTGCATTTTTCTGGAAGCAGCTAATCATTTCACCTGTGCAAAGTATAGTTTCGGAATGTCGTCTTCAGAAGGAAGCGATGGAAGCAACAAGTTTTCTTGTCAAGTTTGTCTTGTTCTTGCAGTCAGGTATTCATGGAGTAAATATGAAAAAAGGGAAATGCAATTTAGAATGTAAAAGAGACGAAAACAAAACAACCAATGCTGTACAACTTGCTTAGCAAGACATATTTTTTTGAGACCCACTGATAACTGGGAAATTTGCAAAGTTGACATACTGAAATCAACACCAGAGAGAGATGGGAGACCGTTTACAAACATGGTTACGTGAACCCATTGTAATTTGTTACGAGTTTGTGTGGGGATGGGTGGCTTTGGGTACTTTCTAAAGTCAACTTTGTTCTCGAACAGACATCCAGAGGTAGGTACAGGAGGAAAGTGTTTCAGCGACTCACGTGTTGTGTAGATACTTCCGTTGGTTTCGGCCATCGGTGCTTGTGGAGTTATCGCTGTGTTTTTCAGCGTCGAAAACTTGTTTTTTAATCCTACCGTTGTGGCGTTGAAATCCGAGCGGGAAGCGTATTGTCGTAATGAGAGGCAACGAGATTATGAGGATAGACCTTTCTTGAAGATGGTGAAGCCACTTCGCGACCATCCTATTAGTGTTTTTAACCCTTACAGTGACAAGGATAGAATTCCTCACTAGTTGATAGTTGAATAAAGAGTTGCTTGAGCATTGATTTGTTGAAAGTAGTGCTATCATGTAGAGCTGGAGAATGAAACCAAGTTTTGTGAAAGATAGTCGATCGTAAAAAATAAATAGAGTTTTGTTTCCTTGAAAGATAATTCTGAGCCAGCGTAGCACAGTGGCAGTGCGTTCGCTTCGTAAGCGAAAGGTCCTGAGTTCGACCCTCAGTGTTGGCTTGTATCGTAACATTTTACAAATGATAGCAACTCTTATCAAGTTTCCCATTTTTATTTTTATTCTTTTTTTGTGCACAAATAAAAACTCATTATTTAGTGATTTTCAATAGAGGGTTGCCAACCTTGGTTGTACTGCGTAATGCTTTCCATGCGAAATCATAAATGACAAACCTCTCAACAGGATACCAAAACTAGTGAAAAAATAAAACACTCGATATTTCAAGGAAACATTCTGTAGAAGAAAACTCCAAATACAAAATACAAATGATATCAAACAAAGTAATGGAATCCATTTTTCTTTCCAACTCAATTGATCCCAATAGGAAGGAATGGCTGCTTTAGATTGATAGTTCTGTAGCTGTACTCTTCCTAACAACAAGTTGTAAGCATCCTGTTTGTGACCATCCAGAAAGTTATTTTTCCAGTAACGTAACATTGACCTCCATCCATCTACCATAATACCACGATAGGAACGCTTCCCTGTTCTCGTATAATCAGTTTTCAATGCTCCCGTACCGGCATAATATTCAGATATAGCATCAGCATGGTCTGCCCAAATATTAGAAAACTTTGAATATACCAAAACAAAGTCTTTGACAGTTTGTTCTTGGGATATTATCTGCAACTGTCGCAACTGCCTTGTCCATATGGCCTCTGCAATAGCGCTTTGCAATACATTGGTTCTATCCAAACAATCTATACAGTTGGTCCGAATACAGCCCTTTTGTAACATAGGAGTAAAAGAATAATCTCCGAGTTTCCTATAGTAATATCCAAAACTATCCAAAGAGGGTTCCAATTGCTGCACCAATTGATACACTCTATCGAATCGCATACCTTTACAAAAACGATGAAAGTCCCAAGCTATATAATCTACCACAGTCGAAGGAAAGTTTTCTCTCGTTCCACTCTGATAAAGGTCTCCCAACTGAGCTTCTGACCCTTTTTGGTCTATCAAAGATACTGCGACTTGTGGACCATAGTCTTTCTGTAAATCTTCGAAATGACGAATGAGAGATGTAAAAGGCGATCGCGGTTCTCCTGTCTTTTGTTCCAAGTGTATAGAATCAAACTTTTCTGCTGTTTTACTGGAATAGATTTCAATCTTGGGCTTGTACTTGAGGTTTGGAGTTTGTTGCCAAATGACTGGAATGGAACCTCTAATCTGAACAAAAGAGAACACATTATCATAATACGTCATTATTTGTTCAGTTTCTACAAAGTTTGCTACTTTTCCTTTCCCATCGGAACCTCTACAATGATAACGAGGACCTGCACGTTCACAAGATATTCGCGATATCAAAATATAGCGAACAACTTTGGAACCAAAGGAGAACACTTCACATTGTACAAAACCTGAAATAAGAGGAACCACCCAAGAATATAATCTTTTTTCAGTGAGGCTTTTTGCCATATATTGGTTCCAAAAAAAACGCCTATCTGCACTCAAACAGAGAGGTTTAACTTGGTCATCGATGGGGGCAGAGTCTACGGTTTGTAGTCTTCTAGTCAACATAAACGTAGTTGAGTAATAAAACTTGGTTTGTGAAAGCGCCAAATGTAAAAGAGATAAGAGGTAGAGTTGGTTCTTCTTTGCGCCGTCACCAGTTCGTTTGAAGATAGGCAACCACTCCAGTTGAGTCACTTTGTATATATCGTGTTGAAGAAGATTTCCAATCCACTCTCTTTCCTTTATGTATACTAAATAGTTGTTGTAAAGCAACTCCACTATACCCACTATTCCAAAGATGATACAGTCCACTGTCGGTGACTGTTCCATAGCAGGTCTCTCCTGTTTTTCAAATATCCGCCCAGTGTTTCTACATAGAAATAAACTTGCATGTGAAGTAGTGGTCGAAGTTGTACTATTTAAGGAGTCGATAACGATCCAGTCTTCAGTAACTCTCAATCTTGCTCTTTCCACAAGTGCCATTTCCACTCAATGTTGAACGATTCTACGAAAAATATCGTTGATTGCGCTTTTATCACCATATAGACTCACTTAGTAGTAGTAGGGTTTCCCATTCTAGTATAGTTATCCAAAGTATTTATGTATGTATTCAATAACCACGATATGATGTTCTTCTACCTAGTAACACATCTTTTGCTTCATTAATCTTGGAAGCTATTAGTGTACTACCACCGTTATCCGGATGATTCACACGCATCAGTTTCCTATGTGCTTCAGCTATCTGTTCTTTCGTAGCTCCTTCTCTCAATCCAAGTATTTTCAGTGCTTCTTCTCTCGTCATAACGGGTTCGAATCCTTTTATCCATCTTTGAGAAGCCTTGGAACTATTACCACTAGGAGAAGAAGCAGCACCTAAAGGAACTCTTTTGGCAGCTGAAAGAACTATTCTTGCAGCCATGGCAGCACCAGCAACTGCTAATCCTGCTAATAGTATACTAGCCTAATTTCGTAAATGAATACAAGTATAATACATGTCAAGTTGTGGTATCTTCGACTGACCATTTCTGAACGCAATCCACAATGTCGGAACAAGAAACGGAAGTGACGGAATCCACACAACAACAGCTTAGAAAAGAACAACTACAGGATTGGTTACAACAAAGTGTTCGAGGGTTGGGAGTTGGATTATCAGGTACTTTTGTATTGTTCTATCGTGGAGTGGAGTTTCTGCACAACAAAGCGAACCAACTTGTTGACCAACACAAAGATGTCAGTACAAGTGAAGTTGCAAAGAATAGCTTGCAGGGATTTTATTCTAGTGCTCAAGCAATAGGTATGATTGCCTATTTAGGTGCACAACATTTGTTTCCATTCCTCAACGAACGGAAAACGACCCCTTGTACATCAAGAACTAGCCAAGAACCCAAATAGTATACACTTTATATTGTCGTCCAAGTAGAGGAAACCGAGTCTACTTGCTCATTTGCTTTTAAAGTTGAGTATTCTTTGTGTTATAAAGTGTGTTGCTTGTTTGTTCACACAAAATGGGGATTGGAAATATATCGTAAAAGTTGCGTTATGATAGAGATATCCGCCCACAGTTACAAGTTCTCTAGTAGAGGATAGATCTGTAAGAGTACATTTTGTTGAGTAGAAAAGCAACTTTCTTTGGTATACGGAGGTTCTATTCGAACAAGTCCTTCCATCACTTGAACAACTCCAGTTGTAGGACTCCACTCTGCTTTCCACTGATGCTTTTCAACATATTTCACTTTGTCAAATCATACAAAAGTCAAAATGGATGATACCTTATCCAACAACTCCAAAAGTTTATTGCAACGTTCCTTTGTATCCTTGGAAACTTGTGAATCCAAAGTATTCACCTTGCTTTCGTCAGAAAACTCAAATACTTGTTCCAATTGATTGGCTTGTTTCACTCTATAGGATAGTTGTAATTCTTCTTCCGTGATTTCTATTCGTGTTATACTTTGAATGGCTGAGCCCATCACCAAAGTCAACTGGGTAAACTTTCCAACGGTTGGGTCATAGTGACTCAACAATAACAAGTTGTGGGTATCAGGGTCTTCAGTATAAAGATAACCTTGTACTTGTATTTCTTGACGACAAAATATGTGAATAGGATAACCCACGTTATCCAACCCATCCCATGGGTTTCCTTTACTTTTCCAACTCGACATGTTTTGCTAATCCCATCAATTGACGAGTCCAAGTTTCTAACGGATTTTGCTGCTCCCAATGACTACTCGTTCCTTGTTCTTCTTCCGTTCTACTTTTCGAGTCTCCAAGTAAAACATATTCTCCTTCCATATGCCAATAAGGTTTCGATATTTCCATCCACTCCTCTCTATTGATACCCAAATATCGACAACAATCGGTCAACGAAATAAAGTTGTATGTCAACTGCAACTTTTCTATCAATCGAGCTCGCCAAGCCTCTACCATTCACCTTTGATAAACTTTCATTACAAAACACAAACTATTTACCTAGAAAATCATGCGCTACTTCGTTCAGTTCTTCCCAATCCCTGTCTTTACAAAGTGAAAACGCTCTCTCATAATCCTCTCTAGATAGTGCCAACGCTATGTCCCGAAGAGTCCCCATTCTGGGTTCTCTTTGTGAGTAGGGACAACGCTTCCACAAAAAATGAGCCAAGTTACTTTCCAAAGTTCTTCGTGAACTAGAATAGAGAAATATGACAAGGTAACTTACCATTCGTTCTCCAGCAACAACAAGAAGAAATAAAGGGTATAGAACTCAAAAGGTTGTCCTAGCAACGATGACTAGACAAGTTACCATGGAGAGAAAAGGGAAAGGATGATGGAAACCAATACCTGCAACTCCAACTCTTCACAAATAACTATACTGGTCTTGTAGTCTTTCCTCTTCAAAGCTTCTGATAAGTGCTGTGAAGTCAGACTGAAAAGACTTTGGTTATCCATTGTGAAGATGTCCATCCTTTATTCAACAATGGGGGATGTCCCTATTCTGATCAACCATCCTTGTTCAATTACATATCATTAGAATATAACCCTCAAGTTGAAACAATGTCTCGACCTAATCATCATCAAGGAATAGAGAGAGAAATCCTTAGACAAAAAGGGTTTCTCATGAGTTGCACATTCCTAGGTAAAATATACTTGTAGAAACCGATAACTTGAAAGCATTTGTTGAACCAACACAGCTTTCAAGGTGATAGAACATTCAGCAGAGCACAACTGCTCCAAATCACGAAGAAATGCTTTGCGAGTCGTAACAGATGAAAAGGATATCCAATTTTGTTGTTGCACCAACCACTCAATCGCATAACAATAATAATAAGCAGTTCCATATATTTGATAAAAGGCACTAGTCTCTTTGGGATTTTCATTCAAACGAGCATAACATTGTTGAATGGCAAGTAACCACCATTTAACTTGTCTAGCTGGAGTCTGCATTCCATGAATCTGTTGATATCTCCAAGCATTGTAAAGTGAATGCAACATATGATAACTAAAATAGAGAATAAGAAAGCCAGGAATCTATACCAATCAATCAACAAAATCGTCGGGACAAATATCACACAATCAATGAAACTACTTACTGCAGCCAACAACTGAAAATTGATTTCGTTGGAACGAACCAACTGATTAAGAGTCAACATCTGTTCCTCCACATCTACTTTCAGTTTCTGCAACTGAATCAATAAGACTTGTAGCAAGTCACCAAAGGCAAGAGAATACCAAGGATGACGAATGTTCTTCTCATATATTTGTAACAAGGCAATGGTTTCTCTCTAAAGCAATGACAACTCAATATTCAAATATAGGAAATGACTTACATTCTTAGGAATAGGATAAGAAACCAAAGACTCGACCATTTTCAAAACAGCCTCTCTACTTTGATCTACTACAGAGGCATCCATACTCATATAACGATTATGAAATAACTCTTGGTAAATAGAGGATAAAGGATCGATCATATGTTGTTTTAAAAAGGATATCATACTCATCCATATACCTTTGCCATCTTCATATATTTCTATCCAACTCTTCCTGAAACATCGATGAAAGAAACGAATAAATGGTAACATAAACCAACTGTAATGAAGTAAAGGATAAAGAACCTTTCTATAAAGAAAACCAGGTTTCTCTAAGGAAGCATACAGTTTTCTTAAAGCAGAATCAATCAAAGGTATTTTTTGGTAAACTTGCAATAATTTCTCCACAGACTCTTCAAATGAATATTGAGAAACCAAGGAATCAAGGCTTTCACTCAGATGAGTTGTCATGTCACAAAAATGAGAAAGTGAATGACAATGTTCCAGCGCATATAAACGCTGACGAATCATATGAAGATGTTCATAAAACCAATGCTGCTTCTTGACAGAATTTTGTAAACTAAAAGATCGTTCTAAATGGTAATAGACAAGTCCCGCAGACTCTAAGAGAGCTTGTAGTAACTTTGAAGCTGAGCTGGATCTTCTTTCGGCTTCCTGTCTAATTAAAATAGAATACTTATTCAATTGCCAAAAATTGTCTCTTTCTATCGAAGGAATCCAACGGTTTTCAATAAGAAACTTGATAGGTTGTTCCTTGGTTTGTTCATAATAGGCAATAATAGAAAGCAACTGAGTAACGTTTGCAAACAAGGAAGCACAGAATTGCTCAGTCACTCTTCGCTGAACACGAAACAGGCCATCTATTCCTTCAGAGTCCCACGAAAGCAAACCTTTTTTGGCTGCTTGTAATAGTTGATTGAGCTCTTCCGTTATTTGGTCTTCTTTCCTATCTTCCCAAGTGATTCGTTGCCAAATACCAGAATGTGCAAAAACTTCTTTTAAAGATGCAAGACCGGGATCCTGTTCAATAAGAAACCACTCAAAGACATTGTCCTTTAGATACTTACCATTCTCAAGATTGCAAAAATAGTGTTTTATCTGTTGAATATCAACACTGCCAAGAAAGATTTCAATATTATAACGTTGATTGGAAAACAATTTATTCTACCCACCCGCCTGCTCAATGTTAAGAATATCATTATCTTCAGTCATAAAGCCCACTATCATAAATAACTGTCGTAATCCCTCTACAAAATACTTCTTGTAAATATATAAAGTTCTCCTTAAGAGTAGGAATGCTCTTCCGTATCAAAGCCAATGATTCAGTTCTCATCTGCGATATTGCAGATAAAAGGAGTACAATAAACAAAACCCTTGAGAGCAACTATCTATTCCATCCTGTTTCAGTGAATACAACGATTACTCGTTATAAAAGTTTCCTAAAACACTTTAAAAAAAGCGATTCTACAAATATAATTATTTATGGCTAGTGAAAATATTTGATCGAACAACTTACCATCACCTTGGAATGAAAAAGTGGCAAACGGTCTATATTCTCATAATGAATGTGATAAGGAACGGCGTGATTCGATCTTTGAAATAATACCGCTGGTTGGGATAAGAATATGTTGTCATTGCAGATAGTCGAGTGCGATGAATTTGACTCATCTTGCTTTGCTTTGTATCGCTTACTTTGTAAATACAATTCATATTTCCTATGTGCCTCCTTTCGATACAACGAATCAGGTTTCTTACTGTACTCTGGATCAATAAACAGTTGTCCTCGTTGCTGTTCGGATGAGACTTTACTATCCTGAGTTGTGCCCTGACTGGCGACGTTGGGCGTATTCATTCGAAGCCAATAACGATGAGCTGCTAAACTGCGATAGTCATCTATTGTGTCAATATGGGAATAGTCTCCTTCTAAAGACAAAGGGACATCTCCACCTCCAAGCTTTGCTGAATAGGTGCCTAAGCTGGAGTCTTGTCGATTTTTCTTGCTTCCTAAGGAATTCAAACCAACCATTTGAACAAATTGTTGATACCGCCAAGTTGCCAAATCTACATATTCTTTTGGTATTGTTTGCTCTATTTGAGAATTGTTCTCGTTGACAAAGAGTGTTTGTGAATGAACGACATTTCTGCAATATTCGTTGCGAAAACGTTTCTTGATTTGACTAGATGTGCTCTCAAGAGCTTCTACATAGTTGTCATACTTGGAAGAGGCCAATTCTCGATACAATGGGCCACGATTTCCTTCAACTGTTCGGAAAATAGTCAAAGGAAGTTTACACAACCAGTTATTGGTTGCAGCAAAAGCTACAGGCTCTTCAAGAGCAATTCTTCCAAGCTTGCTTTTTTCAGACAACAACTTGGATGGACTAGATTGCTTTTCAAGTTGCTGGGTATCTCTTGAAGTCTGGCTTCGGTGTTGGCGCCAGCGCTGTGCCGCCAAGGAAACATAGGGTTCTAATCTTTCATGTAGAGCGTTTGGTTGTTTTGCTTGACCCAACACAAACTGTTTGAGAGGACGAGACTTTTTCATTTTCTGTGTGTAGTACTTGATAGACTGAAGTCTCTGATATTCCCTAAAGTCTTGCTCAAATGAAGCGTCCATCCACCCAGTCAATCTATCAATCAATGAGTGTCAACAAATCATTTTATGGATACTTTATGAGCCAGTCTACAAACTTGAAGATTTTGAAAATAGGAAAATACATATGCTATTCATTTCCATTTCAATTTATTTATACATTGTATATGTAGAAAATAAACAGATTTTAAGCCAGTTTTCTAAACCAGAAATTCGTTTCAGAAGCGAAGCGTTGTTTAGAAGAAGTATACAACTTGTCAAGAAATACTCTAACATGAAATGCCCCATTTTTAGCCATTGATTATGTGAGCTTAGGATGCTTATTCCATTGGGTCACCATTGATACTTGTTGGAATATTTGAGCAATCTTTATCGACATGTATTGTCAGTTGCAAAACTCATGGGGTTTCCACGAGCCTTGAGAAGACTGTACAAGTTTCTAGAAACGTAAGCGCTCCACCTTAATGGATGGTTGTCTTTAATAAATGATTATATGATAATATCATCAAGTTGTCTGTTTTCAGGTGTTTGTAAAAAATAACTATAAAAAGTGAAAGCACAGCAACTGCAGCTCTTTTCCCAGTAAGATGGAAAGCAATAGCCTCCCCACTCATTTCTATCTCTTTCGTGCATGCAAAACCGAATAGCCACAACTTGGAACAACCCGTGAGTGATACAGCAGGTCGGTTTTGGAGCGCCTTTTCTTGCTCAAAGAAAATAAGAAAAGTGTATGGCCACTTCAAAGGAACATACGGATAACTACAAGCTTGCGAATTTGGAACCTCAGGTTATTACTGCACGAGCTCAATTGCAACAGTTGTTGTCTAGAGAAGACTTGCACTTGGAACCAAACTCACAAGATAATAGCACAATGACACTGGATTCTTTAGCGGAAGAATTCGATGAAGCTCTCAATAGTTTGTCCATGGACACAAACTCTGCTGTTAGACTGTTGTCCGAAGCACGGGCAGTGGCGGAAGACCGGTTGGGGTTGGGCTCTACAAACTTGGCAAGCATGGACGAAACTTTTGCAGACTTACCTCTAGCTAAAGTAAGAACTCTATATTTATATAGGAGGGAAACACTGCTAATAAGGGAACGTTTTAGGTGCGTTCTTCAGCCGCAGTATTTTCTCGACTACTGGAGGAAAGCAAGGACGAACAAGTGTTGCGGGAAACTTGCCTGGGGCTTTGTCAGCTTTTTGGTGACGGTATCCAGAACGACCGAATTCAAGCTATTTTAGAGACAGACGTGGTACCCAAACTCATTGCTTTATTACAACCACAACAAAAGAGTGACGGCGTTCGATTCCCTGTATCTGTCGCTGTTCAAAGTGCGGCCTTGCAAGTTATTGGTAATATTGCCTGTGGAGATGACAGACAGACACAAATTATAATAGACTGTAAAGCGCTTCCTTGTTTGAAAGCACTTCTTTCAAGCCCAGAGAAAGGAATCCGAAAGGAATGTTGTTGGATTATTTCCAATATTACCGAATCTGCCCATCAAGTAGAAGATGTCATCGAGGCAGATATATTGCCTACTCTTATTGAACTGATAGATAATAACGACGTAGCTTGTCGAGAAGATGCTTCTTGGGTTCTATATAATATAACCGCCAATTTTGATGAAGGTCAGATTCAGTACTTGGTGGATAAAGGAGGTATCAATTCCTTTTGTAATTTGTTGGATTCAACCAAAGAACTGGATGTCTTCTGGAAATGCTGCAGTACTATTTCTTCCATAGCATTGAAAGGTTTGAGAAATATATTGTTTGTGGGAGAACAGCTTGCGCGAACATATGGCAAGCGATATAATCCTTATGCAGCATTAGTAGTGGAATCGAATGGAGTAGAAAAAATTGAAATGTTAGCACAAAGTTCTAATATGGAGTTGGTTAGACGTGCTTTGTCCATTATTCAAACTTTTTTTGGTGCAGAATCGGTTGCCAGTTCTGTAAATATACGAAAGCGAGTCTCGACGTTCAAAACAGAAATACAAGAGTCGACAGAATACGATAATTCGGAGTCGGAAGAGTCTATTTGTTCAGAGTTGGATGACGATATAAGCGATCATGATTTACTGCCTCCAGCATTGACACCTTGCCAGTGTGTCCTTTGCACAGACGTCAATCCTTTATTTGACAAAAAGTCGAAAACGTACTCTGAAGTATCTGGAAATTCTACCCATGTGGTTTCGCAACCTTTGGGAGCCTGTGAATTTTGTGATTGGGTTGCTTCTGGACAATTTTCTGCTCGAGTTATTATTGCAGGAAAATTAGGAAGGGCGGTGCGTATGGGACATTCTCATTGTTTGGCTGCAATACTTGCAAGTATGAAATGGAGCGATCGAAGTGCTGCAATAGAAACTCCAGCAGCGGTTCGACCTATTGGGAACAAATCAATTAGTCGTTCCAATCATTCTAATTCTATGGCGGAAGCTTCTTTGCCAGCTTTTGTGTTGGCAGCCAAGTTGGGAAAGCCTCTTTGCGTGGAAATGATTGTTCGGAAATGTAAACCGGAGCTTGATGCTACTTTTGGACGTAAGCGTCTAACAGCATTGGCCTGGGCATCGTATAAAGGTAAGTTGTTTTCTGCTTTATGTGGAACTACAAAATAATCTTTGCAAGGTTATTTGCGATGTTGTCAAATATTGTTGGACAGTGGTGCTAATCCTCAAGCTCGCTGTGCTGATGGCCTAACTGCGCTACATTTAGCTGCTGCTTCTGGTTATACCCGCATTGTATCACTTTTATTAGAACGTGGAGCTCAAGTCGATGTAAAATCTGCCAAAGGACAGACTCCATTATTCCATGCTTGTCAAAAAGGTCACAGTCAAGTTGTTCAGATGTTGTTATCAGCCGGTGCCAATGCTAACCTTCAAGATGAACAACAGTTGTCACCACTACATCTTGCAGCTATTTATGGTCAATCGGACTGTGTTCGAACTCTCATTCATGAAGGACATGCACAAGTGGACATAAAGAATTCGAGTGAAACAACTCCTCTACATTATGCAGTTAGAGGAGGTCATGTAGAGGTGGTCAGGTGTTTGATGGAGAATGGTGCAACTCTTTCTTCTGCAAGTAACTCCCTTGGAGGGGGAATCTCATCACAGGGAGGTTCTTTGTTGTTTATTTCGGTAGAGAATGGAGACTTTGAGTGGTAAGAAGGATCTTTGTCAGTTGATAATTGCTTATTATCTCATACTAGCGCACGCACTCTTCTCGAATTTGGTTGCTCAGTAAACCAGACAGCTACAATTAAACTTTTGATTCACAAGGATTATGAAACGAATGATAGCTTACAACCCCTTGCCTTGGCAGCATCCAAAGGTCATGCTGAAATTGTTGACCTGTTAGTTCAACACAATGCGGACGTTCATGCGAAAACGAGTAAAGGCTGGTCGCCATTGGACTTGGCAGTTCTTAATGGACATACTGCTTGTGTGAAAAAGTTATTGAACTATGGAGCAACTGTGGATGATAGAGTCAAAACTTTGGGGAAAATGAGTTTCACACTGGTTCAGTTTTCTGCTAGGTTTGGACATCGAGAAATGTTACGTATGTTGGTGGATAAGCTAAAGACTCAGCAAGAAAATAAGTATGTTGATTCTGCACCTGATTCTTGTGACAAATCCTTTTCGTTGAACTCGTCTTCGGAAACGAATGGTGCTTCTTCATTGGAAGGTTCGAGTTTCAACACCCTAACCAACTCAAGTAGAACCACCAGTCATTCATCAACATTGGTTACTAAAAGAAGACCTCAACGAGATGTTGGTAAAGGAGGCACTGTCGGTGGTGAAGATTTTTTCAAACGTGAAAGAAAAAGAAAGGAAGTTGAGGCCAACGAAGTTTTGACAAAGTTAGATGACGCCATCAATTGCAAGTCTATTCCAAAACTAACGGAATCGATTGCCCATGCAAACAAGTTGTTGTTACAGATTGCAGCTCTTCGCCCCGATACGCAACCCGTTAACTATCCAAGGGACGATAAAGTTTCCAAATCATCTTCTACTACTTTGGATGACAAAGCAGGGTCACTTCATCAGAATATCATGGAAGGCTGGTCGGGCAATGTTTCCTCGGAAGCTACAAGTAGGTCTCAAGAAGTCTTGAGTGATTCAAGTCATCATTCTCATCATCCGTTATCCTTGGGACGAAAACTGGAATATCATCTGAGTAAGAACATTCAAAGAGCTCGTGATACTTTGTCCAGAATCCAAGAAGAGGAAAGGCGCTGGAGAGAGGAGAGGCTGGAAATTGAAAGAAAGATCAGTCAGGAACAAGCACGCAAACAGTTATCGGAGGCATTATCTGCGGTAGAAAAAATTGGCGACCATAAAGCATTGACAAGGGCTCTAAAACGTGCTGAACGATTAGGAATGACACAAGATACGTTTTATCAAGAGGCATTCGAATTGAATGAGAGAATCAAAAAGGCGATGGATGTCGTGAAATGTCTTCAAGGAGCTCAATCAAATGAACAGATGGAACAAGTGGAGGAGTTGATTAAGCAAGGAAGAACCTTGTCGGATCATCTTCCGTTGCTTGTGTGCAAAAAAATCTTTGGAGAAATGAATTCAATTTTGGATAATGCCGAAACTTGGTTTTATGAGCGAGAGAGAGAGAAACAGGAAGCAATGGAAGAACAACGTAAGAAAGAAGCAGGAGAACAAATGCTTATTGAAAGAGCACGTCCGCATTTGGAAACTGATGAAGCCACAACTGGCTCATATTGTGAAATAGAAAAATTGGTTAAAGACATGGAACATTTTACAATGCAATACTCGGAAAATGTATCGTTTGAGTTAAAGTCAGCCATGGATTCTATGAAGAAAAAACTAGCAAAGATCTTGAAAGTCGAACGTAAAAGGTTGCGGCAACTTGGTAGCTCACAAGATGAAGAGTACATTGAGAGTGAATTGAATAGTATTCGTGAATTGGGTCTAAATGCATTGACTCGTGATCTTCAACAAGTAGAACGACATTTACAAAGGTTACGTGCGACAAAAGCTGTTGGTCAACGCTTTCAAAGTGCAGTAGAGTCGAGTGACTTGGAAATGATGAATAAGTGGAAGCAGGAAATGGAATCTTTGGGTATGGTCAAAGAGGCAGAAGAAGCGAGAGTTGTTATAGAGCAATTAAGAAGGCAAACTTTTTTCAAATCTCAATTGGAGACCTTTTTGGAAGAAACGAGAGAATTGCTAGAAGCTTCACCGGATTCGGCGGATAGATGGCCAGACGGTCGTCGCTTGAGTGTTTTATGTAGAAAAGCTAAGAAATATGACAATTTGGAAGAGTTGATTGAAAGAGGTCATTTATTGGCACAACGCCTGGGTGAATGGTGTCGGAGCAAGTTACTCTCGGAAAGTGAATGTGGTGATCCAAAAGTGATATCTCAGTCGGTGGAGAATTTTGTGGCATCATTGGCCGAAGATCAATATGGTGATGAAGCTGTTACTTTTGATTCTTTGTTTGATGCAGAAAAATGTGAGTCAGTGTGGAACCATGCAAGGAAACGATTGATGGATAGCCAGGCTCGTATTCAAGAACAAGTGTGGATGGAGTTGAACTCATCCAAGTTAGAAACGAACGATGATATAGCAAAGACCTATGAGGATATTGATTCAGATAATCTCTCGCCTAATCGAGATAACGAGGACTCGAGCAAAGTAGAGGAGCGAGAAGATTTTGAATATCATAGTGAAGAGGTTGTGATGGAAAGAAACAGAAGCAATAGCAAGATTACAAAGAAGAGGATCTTACGTCATATTCATTCATCCAATAGCCCATTAGAAGTGCTACGTAGCTATTCATCGAATGAAGCGAATACTGGACAAACAAGTTGTTTTGTGAGAGATGAAACCAGTGAGAATATAAAAGGCAGCTGTAACCATTATTATGTTTGGTTGGATAAGAATCAAGCCATATGCAACAAATGCAAGCATATTCTTGTTTCTCAAAATATGCAGACAGTACAAGAAAGAAATGCTTCGACTCGTGGTTTTGTGGATAATCCAAATGGAAGTGAAGAAGAAGAAGAAGAACAAACAGTTTCGAAAACTCCAAGTAATCATTGTATCCAACGTGAATCTAGGTATTCTTCATCCTCTTCCTCCTCCTCCTCTAGTTCATCTTCACCGAATCATACTTTTAAAAGACAGATTTCCTCCTTGACCACCGCTTCCTATGGACACAATTCAATCCCATTGGATAAATTCTATGGGCCATCTCCTTCATCGGAATATTCCACTGTGATGACTGGTTTACAGGATACCACCAAGTCGGACCAATCGGTGTGCTTTGGTACTTTTATGAATAATGTTTCCAGATTGAGCGATCATCTTGGTGGTTACTATGCAGATAGCAAACCTGGGCAATCGGTTAACTTTATTTATCCCAATATAGCCGAGGCTAGTAGTGGAAATGCATTGGATACGAGTGGTCTATGGATTCAGTCTTCATCGGTAGCGAGTCATGCGTTGTTTGGTATAAGTGACCATCACGATATTTCGGAAGAGTTTGCCAAAGAAAACTTTGGTTTTCATATCGAAGACATTGTGGATGAAGATAATACCGGTAGATAACAAAACATATATAAAGAAAAAACACTTGGGACATAATATTCTATCCCTTCCTTGAACTGTCATCGTTTCTAATAAAGCGATAAGAAATCAAGGATTTTGTTTTGGGAGAAAAGAAAGAAATATTCTTCTTCATTCGAGACTCTGTTTCTCTTGGGATCTTGGGTCCATTCAACTCGATTTCCCTTTGATAGGCGAATACTGTTTTACGTATGCCAATGCACTGGTAGTCGTTTTCATAGAACTGGTGGACTCGATGACTGAACTGGATCGGTTGATACTTTGCGAGTCAACTACGGAGATACGAAACAGCGAACATGCTACTTGCTCGATAGGTGATAGCAAAATCCTAGATAGCTGAACATAGCCAGTATATTCTTCTACCCAAGAATGAACAAACATGAACCCACAAATGCACTTGTAAACACGGGATAGCGGTAACCAGGACTCCCACTGTAATGAAATAGAGTTGCCACATTGCCATTTCTTCCGTCGAGTAACGGCATATATCAACGAAACATACAACGCTGACTTGAGGTTGTGAGTGGGACGAGAAAGCTCCGATACACAGCAAGCAGGACCCACTCTCCACTTTTCCTCCACAACGAGAAAAAGATGACCACCACAACCAGCAATAGTACCCAACACTACGTTGCCTAATAAACCTCCACCAACGGGAAACCACTTGTGGACATCATCCATAAACTGCATCACGGAACGAGCTTTCGCTACCGCAGCCAATCCTGCCACTGTCGCTCTCACCAAGCTCCAACGAGAAATATAATGGAACCAAGGAAGACAATGAACCAACCACCAAGCAACAAAAGTTGTCACTAGTAAACGATCGTTTGGATATACCAACCAAGGAACCGCTCTGCCACAGAGGATATGGGCAACCGTGCTGCCACCAAAAGCAACACAAAACGTAACTATAAACGTTTTCAACCAATACTGCTGTGAAAATCCAGGTAACTGAGACAGCTTCAAGGCGACTTGAAGAACATGACAAAATACGAGAACAGGAAACATGGGAAGTTGAGTTAACCAAACTACCAAAGTTTCAGGAAACAACACATCCAATAGGGAACCAGCGAACGATGGACTGGGTGTTTTCCACCAATCCTACGTAAACAATAGTTTATTGCGTATGTGATAATGAAATAACGCATACCAACCATTTTCCAAGTTGTTTCCAGCACTCACAACAATCCCCCAACTCTCGCCATCATCCTCTGGAGTTGAGCCATCACAATACAAAAAAAGGAATAGGTTGACGACAAGCAAAAGATAAATCAACAATGGGTTTAGCTTCATCGTAAAGAATGAATAATAAATAGCAACTGGGAATCATTTGTGTCGTTATCCACAATAATTCCTTAAAGGTAGAAAACACTTCAGGAAACCAACTCAACAGAAAATAACGAACGATTGGATGACCGCTTAGAAAGATACAAAATGATACAAAAAGCCACTTGAATTTGCACCATTTGTGTTGAATAGCTCCACCTGAGAAACTCATTGCTGGAGAGATTATGTGGGCAAATGTTATGACCGCATAGATGAGAAGAGTAATCCAATGAGATAAATAGAGAGAAGAGATTGAGAATAACGAAGACCATGACACTGAAAAGGGATAGTCACTTATTATATTGACAAAATTAGCAGTTGACAAAGTCAATGATAGAATCATACTGCAACCCATCCACGAGGCAACGATAAGACATCGGTGAAACAGTCGAGAAATGGATTCTTTGTGATATATCGTATTTTTGTACCCACGAGGAGGTAAATGGGATGTCATTACAAAGCATACTTGCCAACGCATAAGCAATGCCATTTTCATCATTTCCAAAAGGAAACTAGTCAATATAGATAATATCAAGGAGGTCAGTTGTTGTAAGGTCGAGTGATAATGCAGCTGATCATGAGTATCATACCAAGTAGCTATGGGTAAAAGTAGCCAAGATTCCTCCAAGTTTCCTTCCCAAACAATGACAGACTGGAACAGAATAGTTGTATCACTAAATATGTGAAATAAAGAAACCAAAAAGGAAAACCAAATAGAAAAAGGTTCCCCTATAGGCCAAGACGAATATCCCAAAAGAAAAGAGATTGTCTTGTGCAAACATACTGCAGCAATAAGATAAACAATGATAAAGGCAAAGAGTCCCAAGTGATGATTCATTTCTATGGTGAAATGAAAACAGGATAGAAACAACAATATATGACTCCATAGCTCTGCTCCAACAAGAAATGGCAAAGCTTTCATTCTTTCCAGAGTCTGCTGTTTTTGTTCTTCTTGAAGAGAGGAGATAACAACAGTAAATAATACAATGGAAGAGATAAAACTGCAAACAAAACTGGAAATATTCAATCCTTGAACGATACGGTATGTTACTGCTTCCAGAAGCATAGTTCTTCTATAGTTGGAAAGTACAGAAGAAAAACAATACGAAGCAATCATATTGAATTCATAACTCAAAAATAGAATCCAATATTGCACTTTGTTGTACTTTTCTTTGGAAAGTGGGTTCTGCTTGCTTGTCATAATGTATTGGTTGTTGAGCGATTTCAAGAAGATGAGGATGGAATAAAACAATGGATAAATATATGTACTGTATAAAAAAGTATTATGAACGGCTTCCCCTTGCCAAGTTGTATTGGATGATCCTGTAAGAGCAGCTTGGAAGCTTTGTCGACTTGGAGATAGTCGACTGAATCTTCTTCTAGGAATGGAAGACTCCAAAGAACCTTGCTCCAAGTCTTTTTGAGTATTTGGAAGCACTTTGAGTTTCTCGTTTGTACTGTATGCCATCCTTTGCTAATATGTTATCTAAATATAAAAAGACGCTATATATACATGTACGTATTAGACACAAAGCAAATTTGCTCAAGACAAAGAATCGATTCGTCGAAACAAATCCTCAAAAACTTGTGAACATTTGAAGAAAGAGGATATATAGTCTATTTGATGTGTTTATTTTCTCAACAAGGAATTGTGACGTAAAAGACAATGGGATACTGAACAATGCTCGGTCATAGTTCTGGACTATTATCAACAACGGACTTTTCATTTCTATTTCTACCGTTGAATGTAAATACTTTTGAGAAAATCGTCAACGAAATTGTTTGTTTTTCCATTTGGGAAAAGTGATTTCTTTGAGATATGACGAGTGTCTTGCGTCGCTTAAGAATATGTGTGATAGGTTTAGGGGAAATGGGAATTATCCACGCTCGCAACTTGGTAAAGTTTCCGGGTGTTGAACTTTCTTTGGCTTGTAACAGAAAGGAAATCTTACAGAATTTGGGACAGGAACTGAGAGCTGCTAGGTAAGTCGCCATGTATATTCACATGACTTGCGGATTGCTCTCAAAAGGACCTTTCAAAACTACGAAGAAGCAATAACAGATAAAGAAATAGAAGCTGTTGTTTTAGCTACCAAACCACGAGATCACGCCAAACAAGTTGCTTTAGCAGCCAAACACGGAAAAGCTATATTTTGTGAGAAACCTTTAGGGTTCGTTCTCTATCCAGTTTTATATTTTGTTGTACTCAATTATTGAAGATATTCCACGGATGCCTTTGCAGATTTAGAGGAAACAGTACAATCTGCTGGTGTCAAGTGTATGATAGGTTTTCAGAGAAGATTCGACCCTTGCTATCGTGGTGCATGGGTAGGCATCATTACCTTTCAAGCAAGGGAGAAATAACTTGGAATACATAGGAACAAACTCGTCGATCAGCAATGGGTAAATCACTAGTATTGAAGTGTACGAGTGGTGATCCTGACTTTCCGGATAAATATCAACGTGACTTGGGTTTTAATTCTACTTTATTAGACCTCGCAGTACATGATATTGGTGAGTGAATTGTGCAGACTCAGTTTTCATTAACTCTTTGTTAGATCTCGCCCGATGGTTATTAAGAAGCGAGGTCATAAGAGTCTTTGCGAGCTGCGATGCTTTGGTATATCCACACTTGAAGGATATGGGCGAGTCAGATACTGCTTTGTGTATTTTGGAAATGGAATCGGGAGCGCGCTGTTTTATGCATTTATCGCGTTCTTTGCGTTATGGTTACAACGTCACATCCGAATTGGTTTCAGCAGATGGAACAATACAGATTGGTGAAGTAAAGGAGACTCCTATGGTCACCTTAAAGGCTGGTAGAGCATCAACGGATATTTGTCCAAGTTTTTCACAACGTTTTCGCATTGCCTTTCGAGATGAGATGCAAGCATTTGTGGATTTGCTTCGTGGAGAACAAGTTGGTCATTTTGCAAACATTCATGATGCAATAGAAGCCACTCGAGTTGCTGAAACACTCGTTCAGTCATGGAGAACTGGAATGCCTGCACGAGTGATTCGTCCGTCCAAGAAAGAAACACAAGATGTGTCGAAAGAAGCTTCCTGATTATGGATTGATTCTGAATAGGGTTTGAAAGAGGTTTTTAGACTCATTCATTACATTGCTATCCTAAAGAAAGGATGGTATTTTCTATCATAGATTAACGAAAGTTTGTAATATAAAACGATTTCGTTCTAATCACAGAAATAGCTCTTTGTTGGTATCTGATAAACGCAAGTGTTCTGAGAAGTTTTCTACTTTTGGACAAATAGCAATCTCTTGAAGAATATGCCAACAGTTATTTTATCCATAATTGGAAACAAAACATATGAAGACTGAGTCACACATTCATTTGTTCATTTTCCTTTTCGAGGTTAGGAACACGAGACCTCGTCAAGTACGGATGTTCCTTTTGACCAGGTTTAAGAGTCTGTTGCGAACCCTCCTTTCTAGTCCCACATATGGACTCTTCTGTCTTTTTGGCGACATTTCTGTTCTCGTCTTCAATAGATTTGGAAGATTTAGGCAAACGATATTTTGGTTTCACAGGTGTTGGTGCGAGTTTGCGCTGAAGTTCTCGCATTCGATTTTGTAGCTCAAGATATTGATTGCGCAATTGACGATTTTCTTCTTTCAACTTTGCAACAAATTGTATCTTATGTTTGGTTTGTGAGTCACCAGAAATCAGTCTGCTGTTCTCCTCGTCCAGTCGTTTCAACTGTTCTGTCAGGTCAGCTACTTGCAAAGACAATTCGTCTACTCTATCTTCAAGTTTTGCATGATTGTCTTCAGATTCAAGAAGTGATATCTTATGATTGAAATGTTCCAATAATTCGTTATATTGGGATTGATAGCTTTCTACTTCATTTTGTTTCTCTCTCAAACTCTTCTCTAGTTGTTGCTTCTCTTCCCGTTCTTTCTGTAATTGAGTTTGCAGTTCTTTCTTTTCCTTGGAGACTTGCTCCATTTCCTGTTTCGTACAATCAAGCTGATTGGATTTGAGTTGAATTTCCTCGTTCAAATGATGGATATTCTTCGTTGTCACTTGCAACTCACTTTCAAGTCTTTCAACGCATTCTCGAAGTTCCTTCGTTGTCGTCTCATAGTTTTCTTCCTTCTGTTTCATATTATCATGCAGCTTCTCATATTCTTGCTCAAGTCGTTCGTATTCATGTTGACTTTGACTCCATTTTTCCTTGAAGAGTTGATTTTCTTGACTAGTTGTTTCCCATTTTTCATTCAACTCATATTCACGTTGCTTCAAAGCTTCCATTTCTTGTTTCATGGATTCCAAGGCAGTTTGATTGCGCTTCAGAGTTTCGTATTTTTCCTCTGTCTCTTTCAATTCTTCTTGAATGATTCGTTTTTCCTCGACAAGATTCTTCATATATTCCTCTTGCTGCTGCTTGTCGTTTTCATATTCTCGTTTCTCTGTTTCCCATGCTTGATGAATATCTTGAATTTGATTCTGTAAAACCACATTTTGCTTGTCCAGTTTTTCAAGTTTTTGTTTCCAATGAAATTCATTTTCTTCCCAACTATGTTTCTCTGTTTTTAATTCCTCTATCTCTTCCAAGGTTCTGTCAAGTTTCCTTGTCGTTTCTTCCAATTGTCTCTTCAAGTCATTATTTCTTTGCTCCAATTGTGTTTGTATATTTTGATTGTACTCAGTTTGTTCCTGTTGTTGTTGTGAAGAACTTTCTATTGCTTCTTTCAATTGATTACGTAGTTCTCGTTCATTCTGTTCCTTTTCTTCCAATGTGGATTGCAAAGATGTTACTTGCTCTATTAGACTTTCATTTTCATTGGATGCTTGTTCACAAAGACTGGCCAATTCATCGATTTGTTCTTGCATCTGTTTAGACGAAAGCTGCCATTGTTCTTTTAATCTTTCGTTCTCTTCACTCAACTTTTTGACTTGAATATTAAGTTCTTGATTATATTCGACAGACTCTTTCCATTCCTTTTCTTTAAGACTCAATCTTTGGATCAAATCACTTGTATCCTGTGATTGACAATGTTGATTTTCTGGTTCCAAACCAATCTGTAGCCTGTTTGGTGATTCTACGCTCAGTTGAGGGGTCGTTTTACTTTCCATTGTCTGTTGATTGCAAGTTGGTTGCAAAGATCTACTTTCTAACTCTTGTATTTTTGCTTTCAATGATTCTATAGTGGATTGATACTGCAAGGAAGCTTTCTGCTCATCGACTAGACTGCTTTTGATTTTCTTCAATTCTTTTTCAGAATATTCTAATTTTCTTCTGTAGGCTATCAATCTTTCCTTTTCTACAGCAGAAAATTTTTCCTCCAACATAGCATTCGACAAAGGAGTAGAACATTCAGGGTTTTCGAAAACTACTTTCTTCTTAAAGGGAGTGGAAGGAGTACCAGTAGTACGAGCTGGTGACTGAAAACCAACGATAGACTTTTCATCGCTTGTTGTATTCTTGAATACTTGTTTTTTCAAGGAAGAGTTTTTCTTAGAACCAGATTGGAACGATGACAGAGGTGTTGATTGTTTGGTCTCTAAGGTGAGTAAAGGAGAGTTTGAAATGTCTCCGAAATCTTGTGCAACTTGTAGAAACTTCAAGTCCCAGTCACCTGTTAACTGCAAGTCTTCTTGATAAGGACTTTGTAAATGACGACTCATTGCGCAATTTCAAAATTTCAAAATGTGGCCCCGTTTTGAAGAGGGCGATGGGATTTTCTTCTATGAAGTCCAAGCATGGATGATATTCAAGGACTCTTTCAATAGCTACTGGAAGACTGAAAATAAACTGTAGAAGAATGTGTTCTAGTTTCAAATTCTAAATAGATATAGCAATCCAATACATGCAACGATAACCCATTTGATCTCCTATTGGATCCAAGTGCCATGTAACGCATGTGGAATTGTTGGATTGTTCAAAGACAATTATTGTCGTCGGGTATCCACTTGTTGCACTCAAGTGTTTCCTGTTGGAATAAAGGCCAAACACTCCTTTCAACTCGTTTATTATTCTTTTGTTACAGGAATAGTTTAGAGAGTAGGAAAGAATTTTGGAAAACTACTATGCAGAGTGATCCGGCGAAAAGAGATGATGATGATCAAACAGAAAGTGTTGTAGGCCTAAATGAGTATTTGAGAATGACAGAAGAAGAGAGACAAAAGCTCCCAAAGGCAAGACAAAAAAAGTTAGCCAAATTGGCGTTGAAAGAAGAGAAAAAAGCGGTCAAAGCCCAAGTCAAGTTGGCAGATAACGAAACCGAAACGACCAACAAAAAACAAGCAATGAAGGTGGTAACCCACGTTGTTGAATTGTACATTCCTATTGAAGAAATATTTTTAGCCAAACAAGGTTGTGTCCCAAGAAGAAATGACGATTGGCCACTTTGTACCTGGACAAAAGAAAGATACTTGCAATCCTTTTCCTCCAGCATATCAACCAAAGGTAAGCACATATACCAAAAAGAATATTTCTAACCTACGAAATGTTGCTCTCAGTTGGTAGAAAGTGGTTGGTATGAATGGTGGGAGGCGCAAGATTATTTTCATGTCGACAATTCGGTGATAGACTGGTCAAAATACAAGGGAAAGTTTGTGATGGTCATTCCTCCTCCCAACGTAACTGGTTCTCTACACATTGGACATGCTTTAACGATAGCGATTGAGGTAGTTAGCAAGCTAAGGTTGTTATTATGGAATTTGAACTTTGAGTAGGATGCTTTAGCACGTTGGTATCGCATGTCTGGATACCTGACTTTATGGGTACCTGGAACAGATCATGCAGGAATAGCGACACAATCCGTTGTAGAAAAAAAAATATTCCGCGAATATGGCAAGACGAGACATGATTTAGGTCGCGAACAATTTGTAGAACAAGTAAGCATATTTACAAGAGATATAAGCAAATGACACAAGTCGGCTAGGTATGGAAATGGAAGCATAATTATGGTGACCGAATATGTAATCAGTTGAGAAGAATGGGTTGCTCTGTCGATTGGAAAAGAGAACAGTTCACCCTATCCAACAGGCTTTCTCAAGCAGTTGTGGAGGCTTTTGTGCGATTGGACGAATTGGGATTGGTTTATCGGTAAGGAACATTATAAAATTTGAAAAGTGCATCCCATATTTTTCATTTGATGCTTAGTGGTACGCGTTTGGTGAATTGGAGTTGTCATTTATGTACTGCGCTATCTGATATCGAAGTTGAATATATGGATATAACGAAGCCTTTGAAAAGAAAGGTATGAACTAAAAAATGTATTTACAGCTGTGTATCCATGAAGAAGTTAGGTACCTGGCCATAATAATGAAGTCGAGTTTGGCTGGTTAACGAAATTTGCCTATCCTGTTGAAGAAGATTCTGGAGAACTTGGTGAGAGATTGATAGTAGCAACTACGAGATTGGAGACTATGTTAGGTAATATCAAGAGAAGAACTTAAAGTCAATTTAATTTCTTTTGTTTTAGGAGATGTTGCAGTTGCTGTCCATCCTCGAGACCCTCGTTATGCATCTTTTATTGGCAAACATGTCATTCATCCATTTTTACCTCGCAAATTGCCGATTATTGCAGACGAAGAATTAGTGGATATGGAGTATGTATTTGGACTCTAGTCGATATCAGTCATATTGTAAATACTCTTTTAGGTTTGGCACTGGTGTGGTAAAGATAACACCTGCTCATGATCCCAATGACTTTTTATGTGGACAACGCCATCAACTTGAAAATATTTCAGTTTTTACAGATGATGGCAGAATCAACGAAAATGGAGGTCCTTTTAAAGGAATGATGCGATACGATGCCCGAGTTGCCATTGAAAGAGCATTGGAAGAGAAAGGCCTGTTTTATGGGAAGGAAGAAAATCAAATGCGTTTAGCAGTAAGTATTTGTATCTATATTTCGATAATCCTTGTGACATGAAAACTCTCAGTTGTGTTCTCGAAGTGGTGATATTATTGAGCCGATGCTCAAACCTCAATGGTATATTCGCTGTTCTGAAATGGCCATGAAAGCAAAGGATAAAACTTTATCTGGTGAATTGAAGATAGTCCCAGAATTTCATCAACAAACTTGGTTTCAGTAAGGCAAGGTAGAAATGTCCATTTATGTTGCTGATGGCATTATTTTTAGTTGGTTGGATAATATTCGAGACTGGTGCGTTTCAAGACAATTATGGTGGGGTCATCGTATACCGGCATATCAGGTATTGAGTAAGACAGGTAATAGAATTGATTATTGAATCCGTTATGGATAACCAAGAATTGTTGAATAGAAGAGTCAAATAGAAATGTTGTGGAAGAAAGATGGATAGTCGGCCGAAATGAAGAAGAAGCAAAGAAGAAGGCCTCTGAGAAGTTTAGTAAGTACAACTTGTGAGAAAGTTGGAGTGCCCTGACTAAAGTTTGGATAGACATTCCGTTGGAGTCTATTATTCTCAAACAAGATGAGGATGTTTTGGATACCTGGTTCTCTTCAGGACTGTTTCCATTTTCTGTGTTTGGCTGGCCCAATAAAGAAGAGAGAGATCTTCAAGTAAGTATTTCTTTTTCACCTAATAATGAGAGAAGTTGAGTACTGCTATCAGCAATTTTATCCTACAACCTTGTTGGAAACTGGCCATGATATTTTGTTCTTTTGGGTCGCCAGAATGGTCATGTTGGGCTTAACTCTCACTGGAGAGTTACCCTTTAGGTGAGAGTGTAGTACTTATTTATTCTTGTTTTTATTGTTCTACTCCTTGTATATTAGCACTGTTTATCTACATGCAATGATTCGAGACAAGTATGGTCGAAAGATGAGCAAGTCCTTGGGTAATGTGATTGATCCTTTGGAAGTTGTTGATGGGGCAACTCTGGAACAGTTACATAAAAAGTTGGAAGCTGGCAACTTGGATCCCAAAGAAGTGAAACGTGCAATGGAAGGTCAGAAACAAGAATATCCACAAGGTATTCCAGAATGTGGTTCAGACGCCCTTCGTTATGGACTTTTGGCCTACACCATCCAAGTAAGTGCTTTTCACAAGTTACAACAAGTGACTCATTGCAATCTTCCCTATTGCATATATAATGATTAGGGTCGAGATATCAATTTGGATGTCAATCGAGTGGCAGCATATCGCAATTTTTGTAACAAATTATGGAATGCAACCCGCTTTGCTATTCTTAATTTAGGAGAATCTTTCCGTTACGATGAAAATGGTCTTTCTGTTGTTTTGCATGGAGGGAATGAATATATAATAGACAAGTGGATTCTCTCCCGTTTGAACGATACTATTATCCGGACAAACAAGGTTTCATGTTTTATTATCTATAAGACTGTTGAATTTTGATAGGGAATATAGGCATTTGAAGAATATCGATTTGCAGATGCGGTTCAGAGCACTTACTGTTTTTGGCTGTATGAGCTTTGTGATGTATATCTGGAAGCGCTCAAACCAAAAATGAATTCTAAAGATGAATCACGCAAATATCCTTCTCAGTGTGTGCTGTTTCAATGCTTACACACCGGACTTCGACTTATTCATCCTCTGATGCCTTTTGTATCCGAAGAATTGTATCAACGACTTCCTGGACGTCAAGAATATGAGAACATCGAAAGCATCACCATTGCTCCGTATCCTGTTGCGCAGTCTATGGTAGGTTTTAAGTGCAGTGGTCAACGGATAGAACTAACTGGTAGAGTTAGTGGCACGACGCATTGGCTGAGGAATATGTTGCGTTTGCACAAAAGATAGTCAAAGCGTTGAGAAATTTACGAGCCATGTATGATGTGAAGCGACAGAGTCGACCAGAAATGTTTCTTAGAGTTCGAGATACCCAATCTTTGGAGCTAGGAGAAGCTACAAGAGATATTATACAGACTTTGGCTTTAGCTAGCACACTCCATATTCTTGCAGTGTTTAGAGATGATTCGATTCCGGCGGGTTGCGCAATTCAGGTAGTGGATGACAGTTGCGAAGTAAGTCACTTGTTAAGAAGCATTTTTTGGGAGCAATATGTAATTATCCTCAAGGTATACTTGTTGTTGAAGGGACTGGTGGACTTTGACGCCGAATACAAAAAGTTAGAAGCCAAGTCCCAGGAAAAGCGTTTGCAAGTTCAAGGTGGGCATATGATTTGTTGGGATTATTAGTTTTTTAACCTTCTTGTAGCATATCAACAGAAAATACAAGCGCCTGGGTATGAAAAAGTTCCGCAGGAAGTGAAACGACGCAATGAGGAGTACCTGGTAAGTTTCTGGCAGTGATTGGGAGTATAAGATGAGCGAAACTCTAAATCTTCCTAGGTGAAATATGAACAAGAGTTGAGTGTTATAGAAGAGGCGCGCAAAAGATTTGAGCAACTACTGAGAGAGTCATGAGTATACATAAAAGAGAACTTTTCACAAGTCACATTTTTCAAATTGTTTGTTATTGCCGAATTGGTTCAATTTCTATTGATTGCATGTCTCGTATTTTGTTTCGTTCCGAGGAAGACTTGGAGTTTCCCGAGCTGTTGGACGCAGCAGCTGAAGAGTTAGCTGCTGCGTCAGTTGATAGGGATGCTTCAAGAGGAGCCTTTGAATATGGGGCTGGAATATCAGAGCCCACTAGTCGAACCTTGGACGAAGGTTCGAGTCGTGCCAAAGTTCCAGGTGTTTCTGGAGTCCGAAAAGAAACTGTAAAGGAAAGCTATTGGTCTTCTACAACAGGACGTGTGGGAAACAAAGCTTTAAAGAGCATTGAAGAGAAACTCGTCACACCCGCCAAGAACTTGCTAGAGTTTGGAGTTGAACACCGACGGAAGGAAGCTTTAAAGAAACGAGAGCGCCTTTTTTCTTCAATGAGAGTAGGTTTAGTTTGTTTGAAATGTATTGGTCTCATGAGCTTGTGTATAGTTGGACACAGGGGAAGGTTCACCTGTTCGCATAGTGAACATTGGCCAAGCTAATCTAACTTACCCTAAAAATTACATAAGAACAACGAAATATACGTTGTTGACTTTTGTTCCAAAAAATCTCTTCGAACAGTTTAGGAGATACGTCAATCTCTATTTTCTCTTCGTTATTGTCGTTCAATTTATACCCGGAATAACTCCTTTTGATACTCCAAATGGAATACCAGTCAGCTCTATTCTTCCTCTGGCGTTTGTGGTTCTCTTATCTGCAGTTAAGGAAGCTTTTGAAGATTATCACCGATATCTGGCGGATCGCTCTTCAAATAGCACCAAGTATCAAGTAATAAGAGAAGGTGAACTGAAGACAGTTCCTTCTTATGACTTGAGAGTGGGAGAAATAGTACGCCTTGGAAAGGATCAAATGTGTCCTTCTGATGTTGTTGCGCTCTTTTCGTCCCATGAGGACAATGCTGTGTATGTAGAGACAAGTAACTTGGACGGCGAAACAAATCTGAAACGTCTGGTAGCAGTTTTGAATTCTTCCGAAGATGGTTTACCTCAGGAACAAGAGATTATAAGTAAGACATCTTCACTTCATGGTGTAATCAAATGTGAGGCTCCCAATGCATCTTTGTACAAGTTTATTGGACAGTTGGAGTTGTCTCCAGAAACTAGTTATTCGTCTATGTATGTAATGGATGGAGTAGACGGTTTAGGAAGAATGGTGGACGGCCATATGAAGACTTCGGCTACAGATAAACCTATTCAGTCTTCGACAGAAGTTGATGGTTCGCAACGTTTCCCTTTGGACGCGAAGAACTTGTTATTGAGAGGTTGTCGTTTGCGAAATACAGAGTATACGTATGGAGTTGTTGTATATACTGGAAAACAATGTAAATTAATGTTGAACCAGCAACATCAAAGAGCAAAGTTCTCGCATGTCGAAAAGAAGTTGAATACATACATTTTGAGTATCTTTTACTTTCTGTTAATTCTTTGTTTTATATGGGCTATATGTGCTTCAGCAGTTCAAAATAACTCAGTATGGTATCTGACTGGCCTTCCAACTAACGGGGCTCTAATATTTATTACTCATTTGGGAACTTTCTTTCTTTTGTTGTACAATATGATCCCGATATCATTAATTATCTCGTTGGAGTTGACTCGTTTTTGGCAAAAGTGCTTCATGGAATGGGATCAGGAACTGACATGCTATGATTATTCTGTGTCTCCTCCTCAAAGAAAACCGATGCTGGCAAGAACCAGTGCTATTAATGATGAACTTGGTACCGTGCAACATTTGTTCTCCGATAAGACAGGCACTTTAACAGAAAACGTAATGGAGTTTTCTAAATGTAGTGTTGGTGGTGAACTCTTTTATACAAAGCAAAGTAGTTCTGGTGATCATCTTGGAGAATTGGCCTTTACTGAGAAACAAAGAGTGGAGTCTGGGATCTATCGAGGCACCGATATAGTAACAGTAAGAGGATACAAGTTTTCTTGGACAAGTAATTTATGAGTTTTTTAGAACGATTCGTTTACTAACCAAGGTCGAAATTTGGAGGTTCCAGTTGAGCACACTTCACCCATTGTGGATACTGATTTTCCCTTCAAGTTAGAATTTCTTCGAGCAATGTGCGTATGTCATACAGTCTCCCCTGATGTTCCGAATCAGTTTGAAAGTGGTGAAGAGAAGAAGCACTCATGGCATTTGAAAAACTTGAAGCGGAATGCACTGCGATTTTTCAAGAAGTCCAAAGCTGACAAAACTGACAAATCTTTGAAATCTGGTGAAACCAATGAACTGACTGACGATATCGAGAAAATCGATTATGCAGCTCAATCTCCCGATGAAGTGGCCCTTGTGAGGGCTGCTCGTGATTACGGTTTTCGCTTGATTAAAAGACAAGGACAACGTCTGCACATATTGAATGAACATGAGAAAACCGAGGAGATATTCCAAGTCTTGGATGTTGCTGAGTTTGAATCTTCGCGAAGGAGTATGTCGTTAATTGTGCGCACCCCCGAAGGAAAGATAGTTCTTTATTCAAAGGGAGCAGAATCGGTAATGTTCGATAGAATGAGAGATGTTTCACTGAGCATTGATCGTGGGGAAATAGCCACTAGCGTAGCTTTTGACCAACGGGACCTGATTTCTGTCACGAAGAAGCATGTTCAGTCATTCGCTGACGAGGGACTTCGTGTTTTGGTGTTTGGAGCTCGTTTTCTTTCGGAAACAGAATATGAGAACTTCCATGCAGAGTTGGAACGTGCACAGGGGGCTATGGATGCTAGTAGGGAGTTGAAAATTACTCAGGCATGGGAGCTTGTAGAACATGACTTGACACTATTAGGTGCTTCAGCTGTGGAGGACCGTTTACAGTACAAAGTTCAAGAAACTGTTTCGTTTCTTCAACAAGCAGGTATTACCATTTGGATGGTCACTGGAGACTTGAGAGAAACTGCTGTAGCCATTGGTGTTAGCTCTTCCATTGTAGTAGATCCACATAAAATGATTAGTATTGAGGGAACCACTTCGGAACAAGTTATGCAGCAGTTGGAAATGGCTTTGAAAAGCGATTTGTTGTTTTCAGGTGGGAGTATTCTATCAGCCACAGCAGATGAGGAAGATAACGAACTGGTTGATGAACCAACTCCGCTAGCAGGAACACGACGACTCGATAATGCAAAAGGAAAATGGAAAGGACGAAAGAATGGATTTTCTTCTATTCAAAATGCCCCTTCCAAGAGATTGAGAGGACCTACTCTTGTTATTGACGGAACTTCCTTGACGCTGGCTTTAAAGAACATTCCAGAAACATTTTTAACTGTTGCTGAACAGTGTGTTTCAGTAATATGTTGTAGAGCAACGCCACTGCAAAAGGCGGTGATTGTGCGTTTGGTAAAAACCCAAGGAAGGGTTACATGCGCCGTAGGGGATGGAGCAAATGATGTTTCTATGATTCAGGAAGCAGATGTCGGAATCGGCATCCAAGGCCACGAGGGAATGCAAGCCGTTATGGCTTCTGATTATGCTATTGGGCAGTTCTATCTTCTAAGTCGCTTGATAGGAGTCCATGGAAGATACAACTTCATTCGAGCAGTCAAATTGATATTTTATTCATTGTATAAGAATATGATGTTGGTGTTGGTTCAGGCATGGTTTGCTTTTTTCAATCAATTTTCGGGTCAAACTATTATTGATTCGTGGATATTGCAATTCTTCAATTTGTTTATAACCTCTTTGCCACCACTTGCACTTGGAACGTTTGAAAAGGACATTACTGAAACCACAATCATGAGACATCCCTCTGCTTATCAAGGGCTTAGAGACTCTGGGTACTTTTCTGCAAAGAAAATGTTGTATTGGAGTTTGCTGGCCATTTATCAAAGTTTGATTTGTTTCTTTTGTGCGTATGGAGCATATCATTCTTCGAATGGCGTAGAGAGAGCAATTGGTCAAGTAAGTGCATCTTTTGTCATGTTCTTTCGTATTCATTTGCTGTATAAAAGGTGGGAGGTTTATGGGACATGAGTACGATGATCTTCACCAACGTTGTGATTATCATTTTATTAGAAGCCTGTCTGTATACTCATTACTGGGTATGGATAACACATGTTGCCATTTGGTTATCGGTCGTTTTCTTTTTTGTTCTCATGATTGCTTACAGTTATATTCAGTAAGTTGTTGCAGTTCTTAGTCATGCACTGATTTGACACCTTGAAAATAGACCCAACGACCTCATTCAACAAGCGAATATGTATGGTGTGGTTCGCTGGGCCTTTCAATCTCCTCCTTATTGGCTTAGTCTTTTGGCTACCGTTTCATTTGCAATGCTTCCTGATTATGTCATTCGGTAAGTATATGATTTGGTTAAGTGGCTTATTCGTTCTAAAGAGATTGATATAGTTTTGTAATGCGAGAATATGCACCCAAGGATTACGAAACCTTACAGGTATGTACATTATTAGTTTGTGTAGCATTCATTCATTCAACGGGTTCCTTAGGTCATAGAGCGCAAAGAAATGAGAGAAGATAGAAGAAAAGATGTATTGGAGAGTGCAACAAACGTTTTAGGTGGTACAAGACGTTTCCGGGGTACTTCGAATCGATAGTTGGATAAATATAGTCTTTTGCAGCAAGTGCTTGTCTATAATAAAACTGAACAGCGAAATGTGCATCAACCTCTACTGTTTCTTTGGATGTCATCTTCGTATGAACGAAACTTGATTTTCATTCCAAACGTGCGAGTTTCCGTAAAACGAATTATAAGGAATTCGTCGCACAGTTCAATCAACAACAAACAAATTCTAATCACTAACTCAAATAAACACTAGTGAATAAGAATACTACGCGTCCGCCTGTTCAGCCGGCTGGTGATATTCTGCTTTGCTAAAAGTGGCATCCACTCGGTCACGAGTATCAATAGCACCATTTGCAAAAGTCACTATCACCATGAAGATACAAAAGACAAAGTTTATCCAGGCAAGGCCCTCAATGGCTTTGATATCTTTCGAGATTCCTAAAGTATTCTCCACAGAGGTTGAAGGACGCTGGGAGGTTATGACGATAGCACCAATAAGCCTTCGCAGTTGTGTCAACACGAATAGAAACGGAGCGTGCGAAAGCATAACTTACCACCAACAGACCATCCATATATTGGTAAACAATTCCGCTGGCCAGTATTTGCTCATAAAGCGGTAAAACACGTCCACCATAGTAAGTACCCAGAGAATAAAGTATATGATAAAGCTTGTCGATGCTAGCGCTAGGACATACATACAGGTATGCGGGTTTCCACCGGAAGCTACAGAAGAGGCACCATAAGCACAAAAGTCAATAATACTACCGTTGAATGAAAGTGTTGTGTTCCAAACATTGTCTCCCTTCTTCCCCATCACTCCGTCTATAGCAATAGAGAAAGCTTGATATAGCGTGAGTACGAACAAACTACAACATAACAGTTACACGTTACCGAGAATAACTGTATACAAAAAGAATCTTGTGAGCCATAAACTGGCTCTTGACATACTACTTAACGTGGCGCTAACCATTGTCACCAAGTTAAAAACGGCAACCCAACAATCACCAAATCACAGAGGGTTTCTTCAGCTTCGCCAAAAACTAGAATTCTCAATTTCTCTCCGTGTCTATGGGATTCATCACAAAGCGCGGGCATCACGTGACGTTCGTGTCGTGTGGTGAAGATGGATCCATGGGACTCTTCTTCCTTGTGTTTTGCAAACATGGAACTAGGTATGATGCTTTATTGGCAAGCTAGTTATTTTGCAAGAATTGCATGCAAATTTTAAAGAAAGTCGAAAAGTTTGGTATCGAAGTTGACAGGAATGGACAGCGAACAGCTGTCTTATATTGGGTAATTTCTACACCCTTCCCACAAAGTGCATTAAATTTGAGATAAAAGCGGGTTACTTTGTTTTTGGTTTGTCGGTGAGAGGAAGCTACGTGCACACGTTTTCTACGAACATGGTTTCTACGATGACTGAAGAAGAACAAGCCACTCAGGCAACGCGACCTACGAGAAATAACGACTCTGGAGATGAAGAATTGGGTTTGAAGGACCTTCCACCAAACTCCTTTGTACGGCGCTACTCGTACGGAAATATGGGAGGCATGTCGCAAGAATACCATCGTGAGTTTGTTGAAATAACGTTATTTGGAATATTGATTGATGCCAAACTTTAGCTGCTATTAAGCAAGTTATGAACTTGGGACATCCAGAAGCCTTGGGGTTGGCAGGTTTTGCAGCAACAGACTTTATGTTGAGTTGTATGAATGCTCACCTGCTGCCTCATGATAAGATGGTGAATAGCATTGTTGCACTGGGTTTCATGTATGGAGGTTCGGCACAGTTGATTGCAGGTATTTTGACGTTTATCAAGCAAAATACTTTTGGTGGTGTAGCATTTTCGAGTTATGGTGCCTTTTGGTTAACGTTTGGAGTTCTTATTACGTTGCATGCCGAATATGGTTCTCAATTTCTAGGTACCAATGATTATGTCACGGCACTAGGTTTTATTCTTGTTTGTTACACTATTTTCAACACCTATATGTTTGTTGCATCAATGGGACACAACATTCAGTTATACATTGTGTTTTTGACTTTGGAACTGGAGCTCGTCTTGGATGATATGCATTTCTTTGGTGCAATAAGTTCGGTGCCCGGTGGGATTTTGGGCATGTTGTGTTCCATCAGTGCTTGGGTCTTATCAGCCACTATCGTGATTAATGACAGTTTTGGAACGACTGTGATTCCCAATCCAGAGCTCAAGGATCTCCCAGTCTTCCGCGACTGGGTAAAGATGATCAAAGGACAGAAGAAATAATTGTGTCTATAGTTGCTTTTAGAAAGTTCTAGTCTATTTTTGTTTCAAATTGTATAAATGACTGAGTTTGTTTGGAAACTGGCTGTCTCGCCTATATTATAGCGCACATTCTTAAGACTATCACGTTGTTCAAAAAAATAGAGCAAAATGAGGAACAGGGAAGCACGAAAGTAACGAAATATGTTGGACTGAGGCAGGATTTATCGCAAAGACGCAATGAAATGGACTCCTGAGAAACAGAACACTCCTTCATCTTCTGTGAAAAGTAAGCCAATGATTGTCATTGGACCAAGTTGAAAAGTTCGCAATGGGCCATATCGAGGAAAAGGAATAGAATAGAAACGGCTGTGTGCGACAGACTTGCTTTCATATACAATGGACTGGATGAATCACCATATTGAGGTTGAGCGGCTATCATCACAAGTGGAACTATTTCATGCGAAAATTTGAATGGAATGCATCCGTTATAGGAACCTAAAAGGGTATTCGCGTTTCTAGAGGGCTACAATAACAGGGGATAGGACAAATTGCTGGCTACTTGCAGTAGGTCCTACGTATGTTTTGATCATCGAATTTCTACTCGTTGGCATTTTCGGAAAAGTGGGAGACGATGTGCAAACAAGAGAAGAGAGCTTGAAGAATTTTACAACCTATTCATGATAGGCGCTATTCTCCTGGAGCATAACTTCAGTGTACAGAGGCAAGTTTTCAAATTCAAGATGAAAGAATGGAAGTGCGTGCAAGCTCCTGTCAAGCTAGTTACAGTAATGGGACATTCAGAGGCTCTAGGATTAGCAGGTTTTGCAGCAGCAGACTACATCAATGCCAAATTCTTATCCACGACGCCATGACAACAAGTATCGTTTATGTTATGGTGACCTCAAATAACTGCAGCTTTCTTTTCGTCAGACAGATTGCCTTTGGCGGAATAGCATCATTCAGTTATGATGCTCTCTGATTGTCCTTTGGCTTCTGCTATATTGTTTCAACACTTGCATGTTTATGGCAACCACGGCTCATAATATCCAACTCTATATTATATTCATGAATGGAGTTACAATTTGTTCTATCTGATATGCATTTCTTAGGTGTTATGCGCCCTGTTCCTAGTGGACTATTGGGTTGTGCTTTGTGCTATCAGCGCTGGATTCTGTCTGCTGCAATTTCGCCAATCACAGTTTTGTAACAACTATTATTCCCAATCCTAAGGATCTTTTGGTTTTCCGAGAGTGGCTTATGTAAGGGGGACAAAAGCTTAGTTGTTTGTTCGCCTCTGTAGTTTTCGCGTCGTTTGTGTTGATAACAAAGAAATGATCCACAAAATGGAAATCACAAGAATGCTCATTCTAATGCAAAAGATACTTTATGAAAGAAGTTGAATGTTCAACATGGATGCAAATACCACTTGGGATTCACATGCTGATTCAGCGTTATACAATGAAAATTACCAAGAAGTGCCAACTCGAATACCTCCAGCAACTCGGAAAATCCTTTCTTCTTCCACAAGGTAATGGATTGCGTCATCAAAGTCCTGGTCTGTAAATTGCATGGAACTACTCCTCTTAACTTCCATCAGAACATCAGAGGTACGTACAGCGGCATCTGAAGCCCTCGTGTGTTGAAGATATTGAAAGATAGCCTCTCCCAATTTAGCGATGCGACTTCTCTTCGTTGCTGATTTGCCAATGGTTATCAAGTCCTACATAGAAGAGTAAATCCGACATACAAATACAAGTTCAACACTAACCATATCAATTGTTCCTGTAATAGGATCTATGGCTGACTGTTGCATAGCTACTTGAACAAGACGTAAGGCTTCATCGACGTCTTGGCTCTCGACTGTCTCTGACAGTCGCATCTTTGCATGCGCCTCAGAAAGTCGAATTAGGCTTTCCAATTGCCGTGGAGTCGCTGTGATTGTCTTTATTCCACCTGACCAATTTTTAGATGCATTACCCATTCTCCGCATTTCCACATAGCTAAATATCTAAGTGAACAGAAAAGGCAATCATTTAAAAAGACTTACCCTTTAGTGAGTCGTTGGACAGCGTCATCAGTTAACTTCGGATGAACTTTTTCTCGCGCATACGAAATATATGATGCAAGAGTTGTGCTATCTAAAAACGAATATGAAGTGTTTGGCATCTGAAATGTCGCTGAATCCAAACACGGTAAAGGATCCTCGTCCGAATGAACCACTGCTGTGTCTGCTGAAAATAGAGATGTGATGTGATTTCCTAAATTTCTGTCCTCTTCAGGGTTAGCATTATCCAAGATGAGGTATATAAGATCAAATCTTGATAATAAAGTAGGAGGGAGCTGTATATTGTCTACGACAGATAACTTTGGATTGTAGCGAGATTCAACAGGATTGGCAGCAGCGAGCACCGATGTTCTTGCATTGAGTGAACATATTATGCCAGCTTTTGCGATAGAAACAGTTTGTTGTTCCATTGCTTCGTGGAGAATGCTTCTTGTTGAATCAGTCATTTTGTCAAACTCATCAATACAACAAATGCCTCTGTCAGAAAGCACCAGAGCTCCACTTTCGAGAACCATGTCATTGGAGTCAGGATCTCGAGTTACATAGGCAGTGAGACCAACAGCAGAAGAGCCTCTTCCCGAAGTATAAAGACCCCGAGGAGCTATTCTGTGAACGTAGTGAAGAAACAAACTTTTACTGGTTCCAGGATCTCCGACCTTATCCGTTTCTCAAACACCTGCAGAAAATTTACTTAAACTAGAAACCTACCAGGAGAACGTGTATATCACTGCGGAAGTGACCACCTCCGTTCGCTGAAAAGTCTTTTCGAGTTCCTCCAAATAGTTGCAACAAAAGACCTTTTTTCAAGTCTTCATGGCCATATATTGATGGCGCTATTGAGCGACTTAACTTATCATACAGAAGAGGGTCTTGAGATATCTCGCGAATAACTCTAGCTACAATGTCAAATGACAGAAAGAAATTGGCTACAACTAACCTCTCTCTCTCAAAGTAATACAAGGCATTTTCGGAAGTATCAGAATGGATAGGATAATAGTCACTAGTGGTGTCCATATGGTCCGTTGAATTGGAGAGGCGACCTTGTTTCCTCTTAAGAATATGTACGGCATCAATATACGTACGAAACACAGAACGGATACTTCTTTGTTTCGGATTAATCCTCACACTAACCTGCAAAAAAATGAGTATCTTCTTTTAGAAACTTCAATTGGGGAACAGTGCATACCGCACGAAGTATTCCGGTTACTTCAATTTGATCACCAGGTCTTGCAGAGTCGACTAGTGAGTCATAGGCAACTATGGTCATTGTAGCTGGCGTTTCTCCCTGAGGAACAGTTTCAGGTGTTTCTTGAATTCTTATCATCTGCTTGTCACTAAAAACAGATCGATTATGAATCAACATGAAACTATTTCGCGCTTGGCATTTGTCACATTGAATAGGCTCTTCAATTTTTCCACGTTGAATATCAACAAAGAGACTCCAATGGCAATTGTTACAACTATAAAAAGCACGATTCATGTTTGGGATAACAGAGGAACAGCGAACAACCTATAGTAAATTCGTATAATTAGTAACAGTCACGTTTGGCACAAGATTTCGTTTTACCATTCCTCTTACGCCGATCATCTGATGAATGTGGGATGGGTCAATATCTCTCATGCTGTGTATTTCACTATCTCTCATATTGTACATTCTCGTTATCAGTCTACCCGCATGAAAGTTTAAGGATCCCGAGGTCATAATATCGGAAGAGTCATCAGTAGTAAACATTTCCTTGCACACCTCTTGAAGCGTTTGATCGAATATAGCTATCAATTCGGTTGGATATGTTACAATATACGTATAAAGTTCGCTGTCAAATTCAAATACATGTTGCAAGTCGACATTGATCACTTCGTATTGCATTTCGTTTGCATGGGTCAATAACTCAAGGTAGTATGGTTTTGGTTTTGCTTGTTCTAAACCATCTCCGTCATAATCTTGCTGCAAAGTATTTGCTGTGAAATCGAACAAGAACTTTTTAATTTTTTGTTCGCATTCATCAACATTAACGTTAGTGCCCCATATAACTCTTCTTTCGATCTGTTCTGAATCACCTGAAGGTCCCTCGAGTTCATTCCTATTCCTGAAAGATATTGATTTTTCAGGAGAAAACAGAGAGAACGTATTAGTTCCTAGTTCATGTCTTCGCAGTGATTCTCTGTCAGCAGTTCTAGTAGAAAGTTGACCAAAACTGTTCGCAGAGTAGACTTCCGATAGGGATCTCCCAGGCGTTCCCACTTCTTCACTATCTCCCGCAGCAGACATAAATGAAGGTGTTGCTGGAACGATTTCTCCTTGACCATATCCATCTGTTGTTTGTGAATTTCTCACTGTAGGGGGAGAAAGAAATGAGTCTGGTTGCAGCTCTGGCGTTTCTTGTTCTGTAGAGTTCCATATCTCTTGTGAGGGCTCCATAGAAGCCGTGTCACGTTGCTCACTTTCGTTATGGGTTTGACTGTCCTGTGTCGGGAAGCTCTCATTCTCCTTTGCCATTTTTCAAAGACGAAAGTTAAAGAAATCGCGCCAAAATTTGTCGTTTGCCGCAATTCAAAAGAGGACTCTTTGGGTTGTTTGACTCCGTCTATATGCACATTGGAGCTCAGTATAGTGTTATGATGTGAAGAAAATTCATCAGATAGTAGAATGCTTTCCTGCTTTATTTCTAAAGTCGAAATTTTTTACTACTTCCAGTTTACTCAATAGAACTTAAAGAGAGCTATTGATATTTTATTCATGAGGCCTCGTAAGGGTCTTTTGGCTCCATATTAAGTTCTAATCATAGCATTCGTACATTTAGGAGAGAAGACAACATATTGTCACCTTAAAGAGTTCTTTTGTATTTGAGGAAGACCATTCTCTTCAAGTTGCATTTAGAATGTTTGGACCATACTTCGAAATAGGAAAGGCGTTTCTTACTTTATATCTTGAAAGTGCTTACACTTGTAAATTTAGAGAACAAGTTGATGGAATTTCTTGCCAGAAACTGGTACTTTGACTTCAATTTGTCAATATATCAACTCCTTTTAGTGAGTTCAGTAAGAAGATAGAACAAATAAAATAGTTTATATTCTTTCATGTCTTCAGATAGGGTCATTTTTGAATGAAATCAAGTTATCAACTGAAGCAGCAATCTGCTCAAGGGAGTGTAGCTTTATAACAATCGGAAGAAGAAACATTTCTAAATAATTTAACAGGTTCGATTCCACTCTCTTTCTTGTCTTCTAACCAATGTAAATAACAAAAAGCACTCGTTGTAAATTGATACGAGCATCATTTTCAAATAGGAGCTGTGAGATGTTTCAAATAAATTCAACGAGTAGGCTACCTAAAATTGCTTAAGCAACTAAATATAAGAGACAGTGAATAAAATTTAAAAATTTTGAACGGGATCAACCCTTATCATCATTATCATTGGTTGAACACAATTGCTCTACGTAAAAATTCGAATTCAAGCATCTGACTCCATTGGAAAATTGAGCCCGCCAAACTGGGCACTAATATTCGACAAAATTTAAATCGCTTCATTTGCTCTAAAAAAGTATTTCAAATTGTCATTTGAGCAGCGTTTGAATTGGAAGAGAGATTGAAGGTCTTGTCTTTTTCTTTGATTGCGCAAATAGTTATACAACAATCACCTAGAGAAAATGAGAGAAATTGTTCACGTACAAGCAGGACAATGTGGTAATCAGATTGGCTCAAAATTTTGGGAAGTGATTTCTGGAGAACATGGCATCGATCCAAACGGAACTTATGAAGGGAGCTCTCCTACGCAGCTAGATCGAATCAATGTCTATTACAATGAAGCATATGGCTCAAGATACGTTCCTCGTGCGGTCCTTGTAGATCTCGAGCCGGGAACTATGGACGCAGTGAAAGCTAGTACGTATGGAAAGCTTTTTCGTCCAGATAATTTCGTATATGGTCAAAACGGCGCAGGAAATAATTGGGCCAAAGGTCACTACACAGAAGGTGCTGAGTTGATTGACAACGTTTTGGATGTGATAAGGAGAGAAGCAGAGTCTTGTGATTGTTTACAAGGATTTCAAATTACACATTCTCTTGGTGGAGGGACTGGTTCTGGCTTAGGAACTCTGTTAATATCCAAAATCCGTGAAGAGTATCCTGACAGAATGATGGGAACTTATTCCGTTGTTCCATCTCCTAAAGTATCCGATACCGTTGTGGAACCTTACAATTGCACCTTATCCGTTCACCAATTGGTTGAAAATGCGGACGAAGTATTTTGCATTGACAATGAAGCATTGTATGATATTTGCCTGCGTACACTGAAGCTTAGCAGTCCCGGTTACAGTGATCTCAATCAGTTGGTATCTGCAGTCATGTCCGGAATCACATGTTCATTGAGATTCCCTGGACAACTTAATGCGGACTTGCGAAAATTGGCAACTAACTTGATTCCGTTCCCTCGACTTCATTTTTTCATGATTGGATTTGCGCCCTTGAGTGCTCCAGGATCTCAACAGTATAAATCTGCCAGTGTTTCTGAACTTACGCAGCAAATGTTTGATGCAAAAAATATGATGGCTGCTTGTGATCCTCGTCATGGTCGCTATTTGACTGCTGCTGCTTATTTCCGTGGGAGCATGTCTACTCAAGATATCGATGATCAGATGTTCAATATTCAAAATAAGAATTCGTCTTACTTTGTTGAGTGGATTCCTAACAATATCAAAAGTTCGTTGTGCGACATTCCTCCTTTAGGAATGAAAAAATCGGCTACTTTTGTCGGTAACTCTACATCTATACAGGAACTATTTCAACGAGTTGGTGAACAATTCACTGCCATGTTCCGCCGTAAAGCATTTCTTCATTGGTATACTGGAGAAGGAATGGATGAAATGGAGTTCAGTGAAGCAGAGAGCAATATGAATGATTTAGTGTCAGAGTATCAACAATACCAAGAAGCTACAGTAGAGGATGACTATGACATGAATTTGGAAGATGAAACGTTCTAAGCAATACGACTCAAAACTATTCCTGTGTTATACTTTCTGCAAAAACGGATAAAGCCAAATTTTTCTCAACTCTTCCATATAAAAGATTTATCATAGGCATTCTACCAATAGAATTTCACTTGTAAGCCTGTTTCTCACAATTGAAGCTTTTCTTGTGTTGACATCTTTCATTGAAGCCGACTGAGAAATAACAATATTCTCAAAGGGACTCTTCTTTTTTTGTTTGAGTTGCTTGGCAGAAGATTGCAGAATTCTTCTCTGCTATTTGGTACGCCGCACGCTCTATACTTACTGAACAAGTCTACAACTTGAACTGGAAGAAATATTTGCAGAATGGAAAGGCCTTGGTGGCTATTATGAAACTTTAGAAGCTATTCTTACTTCATGGAGGAAAGATTTAGTCGATATTTTGTTTTTCGCATACTGATAAGATTCTCTGAGCAAGCTAGCCTCTGGAATCCAACTGGTTGGGTATAAGGATTATACGCGTTTCCGAACAGAATACAGGTATGTTGGTTGCAAAGTATGCCTAAAACAACAAATACTATGGGCTTTCTATAATTTATCACCAAGTTCATTCTCTGTTGTAGCTTCTTGCTATTGTTGATATTCTGACATTAAATCATTCATATTACTCTCTACTTCACTGAACTCCATTTCATCCATTCCTTCTCCAGTATACCAATGAAGAAATGCTTTACGGCGAAACATGGCAGTGAATTGTTCACCAACTCGTTGAAATAGTTCCTGTATAGATGTAGAGTTACTGACAAAAGTTGCACAACTTGATTCTTTCAAACTTCTTTTCTCACCGTTCGCTCCTACTGGCAATCAAGAATAATAAAGCGTTCCTTTCGAAAGAAAATCACAAAGGCAATATCGTTGTTGGATGTACTCTTTACATACAAAGCTATACCCTTATTTCGAACAATCACGAGCTTTTTATCAATTTGATGGTTTCAAACCTTTCCACGAGGGTATACAACTGCTGTTCAAGGGAAAGCAAAGATAGTGTCACATATGTCCAATGGAGCAAATCCTATCCTAACGAAACCTAAATAGAAAAAATAGCCCATTTTATCGGCAATATTTGCTGTCTTGGAAGATCAGGCGAATATTTATTTCAAAATGTTACAATATTTGCTAGTTCATACACATCGTTGTAAATGCATTCTCTATATTCATTGTATTATGACAAATATTATAGAGAGGGTTCTTTTGAGGAATACTTCATACCATTTTTACTAGTGGATAGACCGAAAGCATGCTAAGGCTCCACAACCGTTTCAGATAGTTGGAGTCGGTCAAAGGAGAACAGCTTTCCATCATTTTATAGGGACGTTCTTCCTTACTTTTGATCAGTGAATAACATTCTACTCCATCCAGCGAGTGATTTATTTGAAACGCTTGCAAACAGTTATATATCTTGGCTGCTTTATAATTGTATACATAACTGCAGCAACTAGAAAATCCGCACCTTTGGTATACTCACATTGAACTCAACTTTTTCACAAATTAATTTGAACACAGATAAACTTATCTGTATGATACATATTTTCCAGTTTACTATTTTCAATGCAGTCCCTAGATTGAGGTTCGAAGTCCAGAAAAGTCCATTTTCGACTTTGGCTTTGCAAGAAATTCAAATGTCATCCTTCTCAAGTAGCTTAATCTTAGAAATTCAATATGGAAGGAAAAAAAGGAGACCAGAATGATGTCCGTCATTCCGAGAACTCAATAAAAGGAGGAATTTTTCTACTCCAATGTTTTTAGCAACAGCTCTATCAATCAGAGTCATTTGGATTGATTCTCGATTGCGTAACCTGAAATTTCGTTGGCAGGATACTACTAAAATTCCCAACTGGAAAATGGATGGGACATATTTTCATTCTGAAGCAATAGGAAAATCTTAGAACAAAGCTCGAAAAACGTTGCTGGCAACCTTTTTTTTGACAGACCTCCAAGAATCTCTTGAGGAATGCGCTAAAGGAGAACTAATATCTTCGAAACTTTTATTCTGATATAGGAAGAATTCATAGCAGACAATAGTTTATGGCAACCTTCGCCTGACGCTTATCCTTCTACGAGCTGTATGCGCTAGTTGTGTAGGAGGGATAAGTACTGTAGCCGGAATAGCTGCTATACATTGGATAGGAACTTGAATAACTTGGATAATAAGGAGTCGGGGTTGGCTCCTGAATATAGTAGAAACCATATTCCAAGTTGCACAATAGACATTCGAAGCACCATTGATAACACTCCAAATACCATTCTGGATAGTAATAAGTCATAGGAGGAGTTTCATAGGAAGTATAGGTATTGGTTGAATAGGAAGATGAGTACATGGGAGCAGAAGTTGAACTATAGGCCCCGCGAGAATAAGAAGAATACTGGTAAGGAGTTGGTCGAACGTATCCTGATGGACAGTACTTGTCAAAGTTGTTGCAGTAAAGGATATCGAGACCGTACGGATAATAGAAGTTATACTTGAAGAGCTTCAGCAAAATGAAGATGGAATGTTTCAAGATAGACTTACTTGTTGATAGCAGTAGAGGCATCCAGCACAAGCTTCAGCACAAGGCTCCATCCAAGGATAGGTAGTATAAGTGGGATAAGAACTTTCATAAGGAGATGAATACATCGGTGATGAATAGACTGGACTGTAGGAGCTACTATATCCCCTCACTTTTGAAGCTATAGTAGAGTCCTTGAAAGGTCCCGCAACAGCATATACGACTATGCCAAGCAATAGAATAGATGTTAAAGTCAACTTATTCATGCTTCCTATCGAATGACCTTTTTAACCGAGTCTGAAGGAAAGAAAAGAATAATTGAAATGTCTCAATACCACTTTCTTTTAAAAAGCCAATGATCGCTGTACATTTTTCTTCTTCTCAAGAAATAGACCAAAAGACATGCTATCGAATTCTCTTTCAAGAGCATTTTTCTTCGGTTGCCGCATTGACATGGAACCCGATTTCTGTTCTCGCTCTATATCTTTCTATCTATAGATCTACGACAATAATTTTCATCGGTTATATCTAACACGTCTTTAGAATTCTTGTTTACTATCTTTCATTGAAGGACTTGTCAAAATTGCTAAAGAGCTCATTGTAAGGCCACAAAGACGCATCAAGTGACAACAAGTACTCGACAATTTTATCTAAACCTGTGTGTCTATTCACCACTCAAACAATAGAGCAAATGTATTATGTTAAAAGTTGATTACTAGTACTCTCAAAGAGAAATATTCTTGTTCATGATTCCGCACTTGCAATATTCTTTCTACTTTGTGTCTTAAACTCTTAAGAGGGTTACCACATGCCTTTTGAAATGTAACAAAAACATATTCCATATAATAGGGAAAGCAACCAATTATCATTCAACCTGGAAGTTGAAGTTTTCTTTCTTTATCCTTTATCAAGTTCAATAATATGCAAGATATTTTACACCCATTTCATTGATTTTAATAGAAACATCCAAAATACTATAATCAAGACTTCGAATCAATAATTTCTCCAGAAAGCGGCCCATAGCATAGAAAATATGATAGCTAAAATACAACCAATCAAGAGTACATTAGAAATACCATTCCACCGAGGACGTGATGATAGGATTGGCGAACTCGAAGAGGTTAGTTGCCATATACATGAACTGGGTAAGCTGTCCGACTCGGAAAGCATATCTTGTTGAAAAAAGTAAAGTGTGATCTGTTCCAACTCTTTTTGGGAGAAACCGATCAAAGAAGCTAATCGAGCTTCGACATGTTGTCGTGTCTCTTCATGTAATACATAATCACAATAGGGAACACGACGCAAAGAGTTTTCTATGAAGATACGCTTTGGTAAATTCCATATCAGTTTTGAGTGTAACAGGTCAAATGATGACTCTCCAAATTCTTCCAAAGCAATCTGGATAATAGTTTCAAAAGAGTGCGTCCAGTCCAGCATAAATAAAGAGACAATCTGATTGCCACGGATCTTTCCCAAAGAGTAAACTCTACAAGGAACTTGAGCACGTAGACGCATAGCAGAATCTCCCAATGAATGAGATTCTTCACTCCCAGGAAACCATTGATCGGTAAGTATTTTTACTCGAAAGTGTTTTCGATCTTGCGGAAGGAACCAGTCATCTGGTTGATTACTATGACACAAGTAACGATCCTCTACGCAAGCAAAGCCATTAGACAAATGTGAACAAAAAGACTGGCTCGCTTCGGATAGCCAACTTAATACCCTACTTTCTTCTCCAAAACAAGGAATAGTCCAATCAAGGTCAATAATAGCTTCCAAGCAATATAAAGGTGGAGTTCGGTTAGAATCTTTCAACTTACAAGGAAGACATTTCTCTCCACGTTGTAAATCTAGCAACTTACAAAAGGACTGTCTTTCATCTACACTCAACAGTAGAGCACGCTTCCACTTGTACAAGTTTCCATATTTGTCCCAATATCTTTTGAAGATATACAGAGTGCTTTCGAGAGTAAGAATACTTTGTCTCATATTATTCATAATAGAAAATCCCAGAATATTCAATCCACATGGAACACTTCTTGAAATATACTGTAACTTGGTTTCCACCTGATCCGAAATTTGCACCTTTTCCGTAGAAGAATCCCCATCTAATAATAACGGAATGGCGTCCATAATATAGTCTTTATCTAGTTCTTGTACTCCTATCAAAATAAAATAGGGTTGCTCTGCGCTATGCCTTTGATACAAGTCAGGAACTGCAACAACGACTCGATGCGACATTTTCCCGAAAGGAATTTTTCCAAAAGATTAGATATCCGCAGGATCTCGAACATCGAATGGAGAAAAGGCCATGATGACCAAATATGGATAGAGTTCTATATCTCATGTAACTGGAATATATAGAGAGAAATGGCATGTATCGAGTCTTCATTGGCCTGCAAGAAGGATAGAATTGTCAACTAGGATTGTTGAATGTTATTGGGTTTTCAAGATTGTTTTGTTTCTTCATCTTGGAAAGGGAGACAAAGTCTATTCTCTTTGAATGAATCCTATTCGGTTTCTCATCGACATAGAATAGTTTTAAAACGTCTTGTATTTCGTTCCCGGTGTCAAGTTGTGACAAGAAAGAGTTGGCGTGGTTGTCTTTCGCAAGAAGCTAACGAAGAAGTTGTTTCCAAAGAGCCAAGTGGTCATAGCCATTTATCAGAAGACTCTCTTCAACCAAGTACAAAGGTGATAAAGGCTGGTCATAAGCCAAAGGAGTGGACTACAGATCCTTTAGGTCGTTCTTTTGTGAATCCACCTGTCTATCATGCTTCTACGATAACTTTCCCAACCGTGGAAGCCTATAGAGAAGCAGCAAAAGATTATCCTTTTACTGGTCTTTGGTATGGAAGACACGGAACACCTACAGCCTGGGCGCTGGAAGAAGCTTTTGCAGTTATTGAGGGAGGTTATAAAGCCTGTGCAGTGGCTTCAGGTGTCGCCGCTGTCAATGTGTCTTTATTGGCTTTCTTACAAACAGGTGATCATGTCCTAATGACAGATGCTGTTTATGATCCAACGCGATCCTTTTGTGAGGAATTTCTGAAGAGGTTTGGAGTACAAATCACTTATTATGATCCCACCATTGCTGCAGAAGATTTGGATAAATACTTGCAAGATAATACTAGAATAGTATTTGTAGAAAGTCCAGCATCATTATCTTTTGAAATACAAGATATTCCGATGCTCTCTAAAGTGGCTCATCAACATGGAGCTATTGTCATGATGGATAACACTTGGGTATGTAGTACATGTCTATATACACAGTAACATATGTGACTAGTTGAAATAGGGACCTACTTTATTTCAACCCTTTAAACATGGAGTCGATGTTTCAATCAATGCAGCTACAAAATATATTGGAGGCCATTCAGACCTTATGTTGGGTTTGATTGCCTGTTCCCAGGAAACATATCGTCCTGTGAAATTAAGTGTGAAGTCTTTGGGTTGTCCGCCTGGACCAGACGATTGTTATTTGGCACTTCGAGGAATACGAACACTTTCTGTACGTTTAAAGCAACATGAGGTTAGTAAATGAAATACTACACAAGAAACATTCCTAAAAAATGGATTAGAAAAACGCGTTTGCTATTGCGCAGTGGTTAGAACAACAACCTCAAGTTGCTAAAGTGATGCATCCAGCACTTCCCAGTCACCCTCAACATGAAATATGGAAACGTGACTTTTCCGGATCTTCGGGTCTATTCGGTTTTCAGTTGAAAAGACATTATTCACAAAGAGCAGTGGATAATATGTTAAACCATTTCAAGTTGTTCTCGATGGGGTTTTCTTGGGGTGGCTTCGAAAGTCTTATTTTGCAAACCAATATTCAGTCCGTTCGAACAATTAGGAAATGGAGTGCACAAGGTATGTAAGACATTGTATTTAAAAAGTGCATGATATATCTGTCTTTTAGAAGGAATTACTCTGAGAGTTCATGCTGGGTTGGAAGATGTCAAGGATTTAATAGAAGATTTGAAGCAAGGACTCCAACTATTGGAACTGAGTAATCGACAATAAACTTGACAGTCTGGATACGCGTCTTTATCTTAAACTTTGATAGCGTACTTTCGCATAGGGAAATGTTGCCTTTTCTTTTGTTCCTTGAGTGTTATCTTGCTAGCTTCGTGTCTAGTCAACCTTCGACGAATAGCTCGAGTCTTCTTGGGACGAAGATCCAAGGGCTTGTATTTCTTCCCACGATAGGCCTCCTTTACGCTTTGTCTTTGATTCTGAGTAATAACGGTTAATACGCGGGCAATAGATTTACGAACTTCCTTTCTATTTCACAGCATGAGACAAGCTATTGGACGATAAATGTTCTTACATTTTGGCAAGTTTAGAAGCAGCACCACCTGTCACTTGGGCAACTCTCAACTGGGATAGCTCGGTTTTCAAGTCAACCTATGAACGTCAAAAACATTATTAACTCATCCTCCATAACTATTGTGGTTCCATACCAACTGCTTTTCTAACTCTGCTTTAGTCTTTCCTCGTATTTCGTAAGCTTTGACACGTGCCATCCTACACCAACGCCGCTGAATGACCCGACCACGGCAATGTTCAACTTGGGAATGGAGTAATGTGGGAGTTTGTAACATATCCAAACTACAGGACTAGGTTCTAGTAAAATGCCTGTTCTACACCAAGAACTGTATGATGTATTGGGAGTATCAACTGATTGTGATCAGACAGAAATAAAAAAAGCTTATAGAAGGTGTGCAAAACAGTGCCATCCTGATAGAAATCCTGGAGTCGATCCTGACTTGTTCAAGAGAGTTAGTCATGCCTATGAAATATTAAGTGACCCTCATAAGAGAGAAATATACGATAAATATGGTGAAGAAGGTTTACATGGAAGTGGCAAGGCGGGAGACAGGCAGTTCTTTGACAGTGAAGACTTGTTTGGCGCTTTTTTTGGTTTCTCATTTGATGGCAATGGAGATAAGGCGGAAAATTTTAGAGATATTAGAAAGGTATTTTTGGTTTTGGTAGTGTTGTAATTGTTATTGATACGCGTAGGGAGAAGACATTAGGCATACCTTGTCAGTCAGTTTGGAAGATTTGTATCTTGGTAAAACTGTCACCTTGTCCATCGAGCGAACAGTACTTATAGATAGAAATAACAAAGGAAGAAAGTGTCTGGATTGTGAAGGAAGAGGTTTTGTGACGATAAACCGATATATAGGTTTTGGTGTTAGCCAAGTAAGTGTTCAAATGACAGGCTTGTACTGACTTGCTAACAGATGAAGTAGCGTTTAAAGAGTAAATGCAAGATTTGTGGTGGCTATGGACAACTTTTTCGCACCAAAAAAGAACGCAAAATTTTGCAAGTCAACGTCGAAAGAGGAATGGAAGACAAGGAAGAAATACGCTTTGAAGAAATGGCAGACGAGACTAACCCCTATATAAAGCCTGGAGATCTCATAGTTGTTTTAGAACAAAAGTCTCACGCTTATTTCTATCGTGAAAAGAGAGATCTGTACATAGAACTATCCATTGGCTTAGCTGAAGCAATTGGTGGCTTTGAACTCCCCGTTGAAACCCTTGATAGACGAATTTTGTTGATTCGTAATGAACGAGGCACTGTAAGTGAACATACATATATGAAAATATTGAAACAACGTAACTGAATGTTGTGACAGATAATCCATCCTAATATGCAGAAAAGAATTGTCAGTGAGGGCATGCCGGTTAAAGTTAATCCGAGTGATAGAGGAGATTTGATTGTGCAATTCAACGTAGTGTTTCCTCCTGATCATTCCATTTCGGAAGAAGCTTGTGCTAGACTTCGGGTCCTCCTTCCAGGAATTCCGAGAAGCTCGCAAGTACAAGTGGACTCGGACCGAATAGTGCAAGTTGCTGTTTGTCAGAAATTGAACAGTCAGGAAACTTTTGCAAACAAGGAACAACGTCCATTTTCCAAGAAAGCCCAAACCCCGAAGAAAGAAGATACGTTTTGTGTCGTTCAGTAATAGAACTTGTAAACGTACAACTGTTGCCCTTATTTATCTATGCCAAACTATTTTATCTTGTAGATAAAGTTCGCTTTCAAAATTAGTAACTGTAGGTCTTCTGTTGGTTTCGGAATGAAAAGCCACTGTTCCATTCCTCTTAGCAACTGTTCTGTGTTTGGGATTTTCAATTGTTAGGTATGAGTGCTGCTTCTGCTGCCGGGTTTTGGAAACGACTTTGGTATGTACCCACTATTATGATTGTCACTACTGCAGTTTAATTGTAAATAGGAACTCTCCTACTGGTCCAAAAACGACCCACTTCTGGGGCCCTGTTGCTAATTGGTAACTGAGTGGTAGTGCGTCCTTTTTTCTCTCGCTTACTTTTTAGGGGTTTTGTTCTGGCTGGATTGGTCGATATGTATAAACCCACGGAATATGTTTCCGTTCCGATGACAAGCGCTCTTTGTCTTTACAGGTATTCTGTCTCTTACGAAATTTGGTTCTGTTCTGATGTTGTTCTCGTGGGACAGTGGTCTATTTATGCGTTTTGCTTGGAGAGTTCAACCAAGGAACTATCTTTTGTTTGCTTGTCATTGTTCCAATGAAACTGTTCAGTTATATCAACTTCAAAGAGCTCTCGGAGGTATTGACTTCCTTGAAACTGAGAAAGTTAAATAAAACAGAAGAAAAAATTGAACTAGTTGGATTTTATACAAGGTTGTTAAAATTTGCAGTTGAACTCCAACAACGAACAAATACGCTAAAACTAGGGCAACAAAGTATTTATTACCGAAAAAAGTTCAGGGCTTCTGAAACATCATGATGGCCCAATTCAGCTTGCCTGCCTTTCCTGCATTCACCCAATGATCCAAACCCTGCTTCATCCGCTCTTGAAAGGCAGTCGAGCAGAATTTTGAGATTTCATCTTTTTGCTTCTCGAGTTCTAACTTCACTCTCCAGTAATGGTTTACAAGAGCCTCTGGTTTCTCATAAATTGCATACTCCTTCAGACCATTACTGGCTGCTAGAGACTTGTAAAGCTTAACAGAACCCATGTCAGGTAATTTGATTCTCTCCAAAACAGGGCCAAGCTCAGAAGCCGGAACGTCATCAGCTTTCATCAAGTCAGTAAAAATAAATATACCTCCAGGTTTTAAAACTCTAGCAACCTCACGGAATACCTGAGCTTTATCTGGAGCATGATCAATGGCATCAGAACTCCAAAGGAAGTCATATGAATTGTCAGGTGCTGGAATATCTTGGAAAGAACCATATACAACAGAAACCAGATGAGTCAGTCCAGCTTCTTCAGTCATCTGACGATTCCTCGCATTCTGGGAATCTGATATATTCAGACAATCTACTCTAACACCAAACTTCTCTGCCAAATACCGTGCAGTTCCACCATATCCGGCACCAAGGTCCATTCCGATTGCACCATGTTTCAACAAACCAGTCTTTTCAAGAAGATCGGTCATATAATACACTGTACGACGTGACGCATCGCGGATGACATCTTTCTCTACTGGTTGATGATAGAGACCCACGTGAATATCTTGGCCACCCCATATTTGGTAATAGAAAGTGTCCGCATCCATATCATCATAATAGCTTTCCGCTACTTTCTCATTTGTATCAAACTTCTCCGAGACTTTCTCCTTTGGCAACTGTTGTATAGTTGTCGGTGAACTGTTTCCTGACTTTCGAAGTTCCATTTCTTGCGCTACTTGTTTTGATTCTCTTTTGGCAACTCCAGTCATAACTGCAAAAGTCACAAAAGCTCTAACGCTAAAATTTGGAATGGACGTCTCTTTTTATAGACAAATTGGACTCTTGTAGAATTTCACGTAGTCTTCTATGAGTGGCCAGTCAATTCCACCTCTAATTCATAGAAGCCAATAAGATGGCTTCAAGTGGAGCCGAATCGAACACGGTGGAAGGACACTTGTCCTCCTCTACAACGAAGACAAATCATTGGTCGAGCACGTATCCCAGAACAACCCTTGCAATTTGATTGGACCTCATCTTCCAGCATCTCAAAGACAGCTGTCCTTCTTTTCGATTCCATTTAAAAGTTGTTTCTTCAGAACACGGCATAATTTCTGCAGTGGACCGATCATGAGAGTGGAAAATAGCAACGGACAGTCGGAAACAGTAGCAACTTCGAAAGCAGTCAAGGACAACGCGGAGATCTACTATGACAATGACGACAGTGATCGGTTTTACTTTCATGTCTGGGGTGGTGAGGACATTCACGTCGGGCTTTATAAGGAACCAGTTGATCAGGATGAAATAAGAGAAGCCAGTTTGCGTACGGACGAATGGCTGGCAGGGGAACTTGCAATGACTGGTGTCTTGCAAGGTCAAGCTAAGGGCCTTGATTTGGGAGCAGGCTACGGAGGTGCAGCCAGGTTTCTCGTAAGAAAGTTCGGAGTTTCCATTGACTGCCTTAATATTGCACCAGTCCAAAATAAGAGGAATGAAGAGTACAACATTGAAGCAGGATTGGCGGATAAGATTACCGTCAAGTATGGAAGCTTTCTGGAGATTCCTTGCGAAGACAATTCCTACGACTTTATCTGGAGCCAAGATGCGTTCTTACATTCACCGGACAAGTTGAAAGTATTTCAGGAGTGCGCAAGGGTCCTAAAGCCCCGAGGAGTCATGGCCATAACGGATCCGATGAAGGAGGATGGTATTGATAAGAGTTCCATTCAGCCCATTTTGGACCGCATTAAACTTCATGATATGGGTAGCTTAGTGCTCTATCGCAGTTTGGCAAAGGAATGTGGTCTTGTAACTCTTAGAACTTTCAGCAGACCTGACTCTCTTGTTCATCACTATTCTAAAGTGAAAGCTGAGCTTATCAAGAGGTCGACCGAGATAGCTTCCTTCTGTAGTCCCCAGTTCCAGGCGAATATGAAGCGGGGGTTGGATCATTGGATAGAAGGAGGAAAAGCAGGCAAGCTAACTTGGGGAGGAATGCTATTTCGCAAATGTGATGAAATATAGATATGTATTGATGCTTTTACAAGTCTAAAGAAACAAGTTCTTGGATAAAGTTAATAACTGTTGAAAGTACTTAAAAAATGACACTTCCATCCTGGTTCCTTATGACTGCCCTTGCAATTTGCTTCAAAGAAGCTGTCGGAGGGGTGATAATGATTCTCTTTGTCAATTATACGGATTGCTCACCATTCACATTTACCTGGCCTCCACTATATAGAAACTTTGTGCTCTTTGTGCCTCCTAGTTGTCATCTTGCGAGTGTTTTCATTGTACTGGTTCGAGCTACAAATGGGATAAAAAAGAGAGAAAGTCCTCTGTGTACTATGCCAGAGTTTTCCGGAGTTGAATGGAGATTCCCGTAGAGAAAAGAGTTTGAATGGCGCCAAATTTGGGGAAACGTTTGTTGATGAATGATGTCCCACCTTTGTGATCTAATACAATGGGCTTCTGTCAATCTGTTGTTTAGGGAGACCGGCAATCGGTTTTCCGTCAAATGGAAAACCGTCTTCGTTCAAGAGAAGGCGCTATTTATTTTGAAAGAAGTCTTCGTGGATTTGAAGAAGTGAATGTGAATAGATTTCCTGTAGATTCTCCTGTTGAAGCTGAGAGTGAACGGATGCAGTCACACAAGACAGTCTTTGCTGGAGAAAGGTTGAGACAGTTTTTGTTCACAAGTTTTTGTGTTCTGAATATTATTAAATTGTATTGTAGTGATCATCCGAGTGTTCTGAATTCTTCGAAAAGTTCCCGAAAACGAACGAAGCGACCGTGGTCGGCAGAAGAAGATGAGAAGTTGGAAGAGCTAGTGAAACAATATGGTAGTAGCAAACAGTGGAGTTTGATTGCTGCTAAAATAGGTCAACGAAGTGGAAAACAATGTAGAGAAAGGTGGGCAAACGTTCATCTGTTGGCTCGCTGTATTGAAGCAGTGTGAAAGGTGGACCAATCAGTTGAAGCCAGATATTCGTCGAAGTAGTTGGACTGAAGAAGAAGAGAAGATATTGTATGAAGCTCATGCGAAGTTTGGTAACAAGGTAAGCACGTATATTGTGACCTTGTCTATGTTGGCTCAAGTGAAACATAGTGGGCAGAAATTTCGAAGCTCCTGCCTGGACGAACGGATAATGCTGTAAAAAATCACTGGAATTCTTCTATGAGGAAACGCAAAAGGTCTATGAATAATCCACTAGCTACTTTAGCAGACGCAGCCATGGTATTGTATTTTTCTCTAGACTTCTCTTTTCATATTGTGACTTGTGCAACCTTGTTAGTCAAAGATCCCTTCTAGTCCAGTTACGCCCACAGAAGGCCTGTGTAATGCAGACAATAGTTCTTTAACTGTGGAATTTTATTCAAACAAGTTACATGTGGATGAAAGATGTCGATTTTCTCTCGAATGCTTTGATCAAGAGTAGAAAGCCAATTGTGTACTTTCACGGTTTCTCTGCATGCTCTTTCTAACGGTTTTGGTGGTTAAAAATTGTAATTTTATTTTGGTAAATTCATATGATCTTGATTTGCATCATGTTACGTGTCGAAGAGGAAGTAGATCTGAGCGTTTTATATAGAAAGTCTGTTATTATGCCATTTCTATCATGACCGGAACTTCATCAAAAAACTCACTTCGTATACATGTAAGTCATTCCTCACAAATATAAATGAGGAACTCGAAATTTCGGAGGATCAAAAGGTGACAAGAGCGGTGAACTGGGAGATGACAAAAAACTCCGCCTACTAGGATCCTGTACAGTAAATATTACTTTCGTACAACGCCCACTTTTCAAATCAGAAAGTGCAGTTTGATAATCTGATATAGAGTACAAGTTAACACCTAAACTGTCTAATGAATATTTGGATAATTTTCTAGCAGCATGAACGGCCTCTGCGAAACCTTCTCTGCTATGTGAAATGGAGCCACATATTGTGGCTTCCTTATCCAGTATATCACGAAGACACCATTTGCTTAAATGACTCGAACCCGACGGCAATCCATAAAGTAAGAATTTTCCCATTGGTTTCAGCCATTGAAAAGCTGAGTCCATCAACTCGTAATTTCCAGTAGTATCCACAATAATATCATAATCAAGCAAGGCAGCTCCAGCACCTGTTTCCAAAGACTCTCTATGAACAATTGTAAAGTCCAACTGATGTATTGACTGTGAGTAGTTTGTCTGACATTCACAAAGCTCGACATCAAAATTTTTTAGTCGTAGATACAGACCCCACAGGAAACCGGCAATGCCGCTACATAGAATCAGAATCCTATCTGCTTCTGAAACTGGTTGAATCTTCTTCCAGGCATTGACAATACAAGCAACTTCATAAATCATTGTAGCCCATGGACCAGGAAGATCATTAGGAATCCTATGCACCTGGATACCAGTCACTGAAAGATATTGTGCCCAGCCACCATTATGTGTGATTCCCAGAGCCTTACGATCCTGAAAAGACAATGACTTCGAACCTCCATCAGCAACAGAAGTATATTCTGGGTCGACAACTACTGTGTCTCCCAGAGTTGCGTGTGTTACGTTTTTTCCTATATCTACGATCCTTCCCGTAACTTCTCTACCAGGAACAATCTTTGACACGAAGGGAAATGCGTCAGAGACGACCTTTAAATCATACTCTGAAACACCCGCATGAGTAACTTGGATAACAACTTCATATGGTCCAGGTTCTTGAATTGGAAGTGCAATTTCTAATATACGACCAGGACGTCTGTACTGCAGAACCTGATTTCCTCTCCTTAAATTCCAACGAATGGAGGATGAAGGTACAGAAGCAGTTCCTATCGCTTGAAAAGATTCACTGAGAATACGAACGTAATCACTGGGAGCTGACTGCGTAGGAAGGGAAGAAGCCGCTCTGGAGCTGTTAGGCAGTGGAATGGGTTCTGTTTTTGTTCCTTTCGGCCTATTTGAACTCCCTACATCTTCTTCTTCTTGTTCGTCTTCACAAGTTGCTGGGTCTTCTTCCAAAAAGTCCATTTCCATCGAGTAATTCAATCTACTGGAAATTACTTTCTAGGGAGGAATTGCAAAGCATTACACACTGCAGTACATAGAATATATGCTTTTTACTTTGAATTCTTAACCAAAGGGATTTTCTTCAACAAGTCAATTTGCTATCTATTCCAAGGATTCTTATTTCTCTCCTTCTTCTCATTTCTCATGATGCTCTCTACAAATGAGTCCATAGGGAACAGACCAACTGTACATGCAGAGATATGGTATTGTTCTCCTAGTGATACTGGAAATAACAATAACACTATCATTATACATATATACAACTTGTGGTATTGCATCTGTGCTTCATCATCTTACTTTGTTGATAAGGAGAGTTTTGTGTGTTTGTCCCTTTAAAAACTCAACATATAGAATGTCTCAAGTAAACCACAATGGCAAATTTTGTGGTAATTGTTACACTCCAACAGAGCAAGTTTCAATCCAGCCTATCCTTGTTTGAAAAATTGCCTTTCTGTCGACTTAGTTGGTATCGAGATATCTCGAGAATAACATAATCATAAAATGCATGCGTAATGGCAGGAACGAAAACATTGTTACCAGAGACTATGTACAGAAAACTAAAATAGGAACCTGCGAGTGAGGCAATACATACATATGCGGGAGAAACTGGATGAAAGAGACCAAATACGCAACTAGACAATATCAGACCTTGAGGGACAGACAAGTGAATTCTTGCAATCAACCAGCTGTAAAGAAAACTACGAAAAGCAATCTCCTCTGCTATACCAGTACACACACAAAGCAAGCCAATTTCAGTGCTACTTCTAGGAAGGAAAACTTCTGCAATAATGCGCTGAGTCTGTGAAGCTGTTTCCTTTAAAAACTTGAAAGGTAACTTTTCTATCAAATAAACGAATCCTAATAAGGGAATCGTTGCAAATACTCCTTGTAAACAAGTGTAAGGAGAAATATGAAAACCCTTTCCAAACACTGGTAAGCCTGATTTCCAGGCACAGAGTAAACCAGTCAACCCCAAACCTATTTCGAAAACCAGTCCGGATAAAACGACACTTTTCTCTCGGGACTTGGTAACCTTACTCTTAAGCATACTGAAATCCTCCTGGCCTCCAAACTGCTCGAGATCAATCTCAGACTTGGAAATATCATTTGCTTCCGCTGTATCTCTTTCCGGTATTGCCTGTAGCAACAACCAGGCAGAACCAGTCACCGTACCGACATAGAGAGGTCTAAAGTAGCTTTTCTTCCTCGTACACAAATTTTGAAAAGTTGTTCCGAAATCTTTCACCTTGAGGTGCAAACGGCAAGTGACGTGAAGCTTTCGAAAATTATAATTAAAACTTGAAGTTAATCGACCACCTTGAGCACCAGTAAGTTGTGCTCCTTGGCAAATACCGCATGTTCGAGCAAAAAGTAAAGTGTATCGCAACATAAGTTGTGAATTTTCAATTGCGGTGGTCATGGCCTTTCTGCATCATGTTCTAACGAGTTATTCTCCCTGTCGTCTTCTCGTTACTGGTAAACTAATATGTAGTCGAAAACTGTGGAGCAACGTGGAAAGATTGCGTGGTGGCAATTTTTTGGAAACTTCAGCTTTCTCAGGGAGAAATTTAGCTGTCTATTTGGCCCCTTCAGCTTTACGAGGTCGCCAGAAGAGTGGAAGCTGTTTCAAGTTCAAAGTACTTTCCACAAGTTCTCCTATTGCTGAAGATGCACTGCGTTTTATAGAGGAGGCAGTTGAAAAAGATCCTGTTGTTGTTTTTTCCAAGTCATGGTGCCCATATTGTGCTAAAGTCAAGGGACTCTTTCAAAGCATTCAAGTTCCTTTTAAGGCATATGATTTGGACAAGGTATCTAAGACAGTTTCTATACTGTTACTAGGTTTAATGATTGTATAGTTCGATACGGGAGATCAGATTCAGGCTGCACTGTTGAAAAAGACCGGTCAAAGAACAGTACCCAATGTGTTCGTTTCAAAGCAGCACATCGGAGGATGTAGTGAGACTCTTGAGTTGTTTGAGAACGGAACTCTTGCAAAACTTCTAGAAAAGGCAGAAATTCACATAAACTAGCTTATTGTTCTTGAATAGTTTGCTGAAACTTTAATTGTTGTTATGGACTACGGTGAATATGAGACCTCATTAGATATCAAAGCTTTTTGGAATAAAAATATATCATCTTACTACCAACTTGACTCCTTTTTGGTCACAGACTTGCTGGTCTTTCTTTTTGAAAGTTTCTTTGCCGCTTAAACAAATTATCTATTGCTTAAACTCAAGCAATGTCTTGCATAATATTGCATCATTCTAGTATGAATGTGGCATTGCTAGAAGTTTAGAATCGAACGGTAAAATACCTTCCCAACTAGGCAATATGGTATTTTAAACCTTCAATACTGTAGGTTCCGATTTCATTCATTTTGTACTTTAGACTTTTCTAAAGGTCATGAACTAGCAATAATAATGGTTTTGCATCAGTAATGTATCTTCATGAAAGTTTCCTGTTCCTATCTACAAATTTCGTATTGCACAAAGAGAATTCGATAAAATTTGACGCTGTCAAGTATGTTACAGTGGCACTGTGTAGGAAGGCAACTTTGAATCTTCTCATTGTTTTTTGCTGTAATAAGGCAATAAGCTCGTATTATTTTGGTTCAAACTATGTTAGTTGGGAAAAGTAGTTTCTCGATGCTAAACACTGTTTTACAACTTTCTTGGACTCGTTGTGGACGGCTAGCAGCTACTCCAACAAGTTCCTTCAAACACAAGCTACACAGTTTTAACATTAACAGGCCAAAAGAAGTTGCAGATTTATTAAAGATTAAAGAGCTCGCAAGTGCGAAGCTAGTACCCAGAGAACTTACTGCTGATCCAAAGATATCGGCGTGCTTCCGGTCGACGATCCGAACAGGAGTGTTGGCCAGGAAGGCAGGAATGATGCAATACTGGGACGAACAAGGAATCATGCATCCATGTACAGTTGTTGTTATAGATAGGTGCCAAGTAGTTTACATAAACCCAGTGAAGGACAGCAAGGGAAGAGTAGGTCTGCAAGTTGGAGCAGGGCTTGAACGGCCTTATCAGATGCATAAGTTCCTGAGGATGCACTTTGCATACAACGGAGTGGAGCCGAAGAAAAAGCTAGCTGAATTTCGTGTGACGGAAGACGCAATAGTTCCAATAGGAACTGAGCTTTCAGCCAAGCATTTTGTCGTTGGACAGTATGTGGACGTCATCGGAACTTCGAAAGGAAAAGGCACACAAGGAGCCATGAGGAGATGGGGTTTTGCTGGTCAAAGTGCATCCCACGGTGTCAGTAAAGCTCATCGAAAAATAGGCTCAGTTGGAGGTGGACGATCCAGACCTCAAGAGACTCCAAAGGGTAAAAAGATGGCTGGGAAGATGGGAAGAAAAAGAGTTACAGTACAAAGCTTAGAAGTTCTTCGTGTAGATGCGGAGAGAAACCTGTTATATTTGCACGGTGCAGTTCCTGGACATCGAGGAAGCTGGGTAAGAGTGCGAGACGCCAAAAAGAAGCCTTTCGAACCACACAAAGTACCTCCTTTACCAACTTATGTTCCTGTAGAGAGTGAAAAACAAGAGACTTTTGTATCAGGCTAAGTCATATTTGCAAATAAAAGTGAACATGCATAACTGGACGCCGAAACAAGTCGTCACGTGCAATACAAAACGAAGCGATATTGTCAACCGACTTCATACATCTAAAGTTATTTTGAGCTCATATAAACAATTCATGATAGCCATAGGAATGATATTTGAAATTTCAGTATAATAAAACAGTAGTTCATCAAAATATTTTTCCTAATAGAAAACTGACCACCAAGAGAATGAATATCTGCAGATAAGAAAGAGACAACTTATCCATAACCTTCTTCTGCTCTGTACCATAAACATCAGTTAAAACTAAAATATACGGAATATGAACACTTACGGAGTGTCGGCTCCGAGTCTTTGTTCCTCTGTTCGTCCAGTGAAGAACGAAGTTTGGCCAATTCTGCCTCGTAAGTTTGTTTCTCTTTCAAAAGGTTACTAATACGTTCCAAAGCCAACTGGTACCTTTCTTCTACGTTCAACTCCTCCACACTTCCTGAAACTGGAGACTTTTTCCTAGTCCAAACACCTTGCTTGAGTCAATATCCCAACAAGAGTGAATAGTACTCACTTTGAGATCGTTCCGGATTCAGCCAACTTCTGTTGGACTTCGTTGCCCGTAAAGGTATCAGTGGTTCCTTTTGAATCCTTTTCCATCTGTGTTGCATTACCACTGAGTTCTCTTAAATTTCCCATGTTTTCGGCTTTGAGGCTTTCAAAGTTGTCGTCAGGGTTTGAACTGGTTGAAGCTATACTCGTATCACTTTTCTTTGTTTTCAAGTCGTTCGCAGCGGAACTATCTCCTGTTACAAAGCTAACGCGAAACTTTTGTTGATATAAGGCTTCTGGAGACACATTTTTCCATAAACTTTGAATGTCTGACTCTACCCCCTTATCTACTTTGATCACTTGCAATAAAAACTTGTCGCGACAAGTGTTTGTGTCTGGAGGTAACTCTTGTAGCGGCTGTAGAACAATAGAGACTTGAATCTCCTTTCCAGCTCCAATTATAGCAGCATTAGGCTTGACGAAGTATCTTTTGGGTTGCGTTGTCTTCACTTTGAAAGCGAGTGTTTCCTCAGAGATATTCTTCAGTTTTAGAGTTTGTACCAGGGGTTTGTTCAGCTCAAGGTGGAAGGAAAGCTCTGTAGGAGCAACCTGTAATATCTTTTCCATGTTATGGACTTACAGTGTCGCCTTTATACTCTCGAACTTCTGCAAGTTCCCAATTCGTGCTTCTGAAATGGAAATGCTTAATTTGAAGTTCTTGCCAAATAAGAGCGGTCATATAGGAAGGTGAATTTTGTGGAACTGAACAAAGTGTGCTTTTGCTCATAGGTAAAGCTTTGTTTCTTCTTATAGGACGGCAACGTCTTTTTCTATATACATCAAGTTCTAACTATCCTGAATACTCGTTAAAGTCCTTTTTCAAAGAGAATATTTTCTCAAGGAGAACTTCTTAGCATATTCGGTGTAGACTCGGAAAATTAAGGCTTATGGTGCAAGTGGGAAGCATTGTTTGTTCACGTTGTGACGCTTTGAACACAGTGTTTTTCAGATGCTACAGTACTCTTTTAAAGAAGACGGCATAGACTATTCTGTTCCATTTGTATTCCTTAAAGACGAGGCATGTTGAAAGTTGCAAACGATGCAGCTTCTTATAATAAACAATTGACGTAACATATATCAAGTTGCTTTTGAAAGCGCCAAGTGAAGTGTCGCAAGCAAAGTTTGAGAAGTTTCCCTACTGTAGCAACTCATCCTTTCTCCTTTTATAATACGTATGCGTAACAAATAAAAGAATTTTCGTCATGTTTTAAAGCTTGTGCTAAATCTTACAAAGTTAAATGCAGTAGAAGTTCTGCAAAAGTCAAACAATATTGACTAGGGTGGGATAAATATCATTGAGGGTAGGATCGGCTCCAGAAAACTCCTTCTATAGGATCACGACCTAGCTTCCGTTAACTTCGTAAAGGAATACCATATGTTATTATCATACACAGAAAGTAGAGTGATAACAATACTTGCAGGGGCCTTCAAGGACACGTGTGTCCAATAGGCATTAGATGGACCCGCCGTCCACAAAACATTGTGTTTTTCTATTTTTAGAAGGTGCAGTGACCTTTCGATCAGTCCTGTGCCTGCTTAAAAAAATCACCTCGAGAATGCTCTCATTCAATAATCAAACGACACAATAAAAGTTGAAAATGACGCAAATCGTCACTTTCTTTGAAAGTCTAGAAGGAGCTGAATTCTTTAAAAGCAGAAGCCTAACAAAGGCGAGAGTAGCATCGTTTTTCTCATTTGGTTTCCATATACTTAAAAAGCGATGAAGAGGGCAGTCCTATTTTCATCATTACTGGTCTTATGCATCATTTCATTAACTGTAGCTTCAGAGCCCGAGTTACTTGAAACAAAAAGGTGGGACGAAAGTAGCTCATATTCAAGTTCATCCAGCTATGCTACAGCAGGAGGAGAGTCGTCCGCCTCGGGTTCCTCCAGTGCTTCTTCTTCTGAAGGTTATGGCTCGTCATCTTCCTCGTCATCTTCTTCGTCATCTTCTTCGTCATTAGCCTCATCTTCATCGTCATCTTCATCATCTTCTTCTTCGTCTGAAGGTGAATGGAATACAAGTGGAAACACTGTCGGCTGCTCCAATGTTTGTGTAAAGTATGGCATTACACAAAGCCCAGTTTGGACTTACATTGTTACTGAGGTGAGTAAGATGTTGAAATTTCATATGTGATAGCTTATCTATCAATTTGGTAGTCTCCATACTGGACTTACTGTTCAACTAGTACTTGGACTTATGTTCCAAAGACTTGTACAACCCAATCTCAAGTTCCATACTGGACCTATTGTACAACAGTCTCTCCCACTAGCGTGGCTTCTCAATGCACGATTTCCACCACAACATATAGCCAGTATTGTTGCCAGTATGTTCAAGAAACCTCCTATGTCCAGGAAACAACATATGCTGTAAGTACTTCCAGCTACTACAGCTCTTCATCGGATGACTACTACTATCGCGCTGCTCAACGACAGAGTTGGGCTTATTACGGAGAGAGTAGTTGCGCAGAATACTGTTGGACTCCCATTCCCACGACACTGACATACAGTTGCTGGGAGACTAAAAATATCACTTGTGACGTTGCTTGTGAAAAATATAAGAATGTTACTCAAACCTATTCTTGTGGTTCATACAAACCTGAAACGGTAAGATAAACGACATACAGTAAGGAATATTTTATTGAGAGTCATTGATAGGAACAGCGACCTTGCGAGAAACACCGAAAAGTAAATGTACCTACCTGGACTTATGAGCCGTGCCAGGTTTGCTTGAAGTACGAAGAACAATGTTCCGGATGGTGGGGTTCAGAATATGCCTCAGAAATACCGTACTATTCCTCAACCCAAACCTACTATGGCTCGGACTCTGGTAGTCAGTATTATTATTAGAGTCATGAGAATGCTTCGAGTGTAACGCAAAGTCCGTTTCGGCTCGAATAAAATTTTTGGAATTTTGTAGACAAGACGGTTAAATCGAGCGTTTCCTTAATGCCAAATGGCATCATCCTGTTGTGTTGCTATTTTTGTCTTGCATCGATTGACTGATCAATCAACACATTGTCCATTGTACATGCCCATCAGGCGATCGATGGGCAAAGATTAAATTCCTCGAGAGGAACTACACCACCCAATGAAGTTGGCTTCTGTCGCTTCAGGACGGAATCGATACTGCACGACCAATCATAATAAAGTTGGTATCCTTTATGTCGATTCTAGAAACGACACAAAAAGTCTATAAATAGCATGCATTTTTCCACAACCTTTTTGTTGAAATACAATTATGGTGACGAAGACTGCATTGAGTTGTTTGGTCCTCTCTATTGTTATTGCAGCTGCGGTTGCTACGGCATCGACTTCAGCTGAACAACGCTGGTCTTCATATTCTAGTTCTGAGTATGAGCAAGCAACTCAGGAAGTACAAGCTACCCAAGAAGTTCAGCAGCAACAACAAGAGCAGTGTCAGAAAGTATGTAAGCAATACGGCTACACACAGAGCCCTGTCTGTACCTCAGTGACTACAAAGGTATGTCTACTTATCTTGGCTTCAATATGAATTTGACTCATGTTGTGTTTAGGTGCCATATTGGACCCAGTGTCAAAAAACTGTGCAGACCTTTGTTCCTAGCCAATGCAGTACTTACACTCAGTCGCCTACCTGGACTTATTGCAGTACTTATACCACAACCAGCGTCCCTTCACAATGCAGTAAAGCAGTGACAACCTACACACAAACATGTTGTGCCTATGCTCAGCAGACTTCTGCAGTGTATACTCAACAATATGTGCAAGAAACTGTCTCTGCACAATACACATCGTACTATGGCAGTTCTTCCTCTAGCTACTATTATCGTGCTGCCGAACCTCGTAGATGGTATCAGGAAGAATGTTCCTCAATGTGCTGGGTTCCAGTCCAGACCTACGAGTCTTACCAGTGTTCTCAGCAGAAGAAACAGTCATACAGCTATCCCTGCCAAACTTACGAACAGGTTCCTGTAACTTATCAATGTGGTCAATACCAAAGCCAACAGGTAAGATTTTATGGTCTTCAATGAAATTTTTCTAAACTGGCGAAAATTGTAGGAAACATATAAATGTGAGAAATATAAGGAAGAAACCCAACAACAGTGTCAATACGTACAGGAGTCGTATTGTGCTGAGTATGGAGAGGAGTGCCAGCAAGTATCTGAAGAAGTGTCACCTTCCGAGATCTCTTACTACGGGGAAGCACCCTCTAGTAGCAGCTATTATTACTAGGAGTTCAACTATTTGAAAGCGCAAAGTCGCGGTTTGGAGAGTACTATTCATGTTTTGAATAAAATGTCGAAATTTTTGTGACACTTGAAGCTCTGACACTAAACAAATGTGGGCTTGTTGTTGTTAAGCAATGATGTTGCAATGAAACATGGGAAGCATTTTGGTGGTATTTTCTAAAAGAGTCTCAACCTTTCTCCCAATAACTCGTCTCACACGTTTGAAAGATATCTTAAGCCATAGAAATACCCTTGCTTAACCGTATAGTGAGCTATTTTTGTTTCGTAGTTACTGAGGTTTGAAACAACTCTGAGAAATTTTCCTTTCACAGGATCCTTATAGTCGATATGAAATACAACATTGTTTGATGAAGTGTTCAAACAAATCTAATTTGTTCTTTACCATCCTCTATCATGCTCTATCAGCTTTGGATCTTCCAGGTCACAATTCAAGTTCACTGATAAAAAGCTTGAACTTTGCTCTTGATACAAAAGATTTGGGTTCATTGAGTGTCACTAGTTTATTTCCCGATGGATTTATCAGCAGTCCTCTCGTGCCAGTCATATATATATATATCAAATACCCTCGAACGGTAGATTGATTTCATATAAAGACCTGTCGTTGTCCTAGATTCGCAAGAGAAGCAAAATTTTTCGTTATTAATGGTAGTAACTGTAATAATCTTCTGTTTAAGCGTCTTGTTTCCTAATGCACTTCTTCTCAACTTCTCAGATGCAACTAATCCGAGCTATCTTCCATGATGTCAAAACAATTTCTTTCTGCCCTTGACTACTGACAATGTTGTAAATTTTAAAGTCGGGTCGACTTCAAAGATATATCTTTTATCCTCCTTTCATTTAACATCGGTCGACGAACAACGATTTGAAGTTTGCAATGGAGCAAATTGCACGGACTTTGTTTGCAGGTACTTTGTGCACTTCAACCGGGAAGAAAGAGGGTCAAAGAACTAGTAAGACACACAATCTCAAGAGGAAAGAACCTGACTCAAATATGAGTAAGTATTTCTCTCCTGTTTTGTCCACTACTGAAAGGACCTGGAGAACTGTCGAAGTTCTCATCAAATATCGCATTGTCTGACGTAGAATCAGATAAGAATTCCCGAGCCTCCTTAGAAAGTTATATGCGGAAACATCTCCATATACGTCTGAATAAGGAACTACGGCCTCCTGGTTTGTTGTTTCAGTTTTACGAGCTGCACACCATATTTGGCGTATCCGAGCAGGTTTTGAAGCGTTTGGAAACTTTAGGTTATTATCAGCCAACACCAATTCAGCGCCAGGTTATTCCTTGTATGCTTAATGAAATGCAAGTATTAGCATGTTCTGTAACAGGAAGCGGGAAAACACTTGCCTTTGTCGTTCCTATAATATCCAAGTTACTGAAGAATCGTGATTTGAAAGAAAGAAGGATGCCCCAAGCAGTTATTTTGGAACCAACAAAAGAATTGGTTCATCAAACGGAACGTGTAGTTAGAAACATTGCACATAGTTTAAGCATTGAGTGCTGCAGTTTAATGAATAGGATAACAAGCAGCAGTGATAACATAATCTTCGATATTATAGTTGCGACGCCCTATTCTTTTTTAAGTGCACTTAGGGAAGGCAAAATAGATCTTTCTGACCTATCGGATTTAGTCTTTGACGAGGCTGACAAAATGTTTGAGGCTCAGTTTCTTGAACAGGTAAGATATTTTTGTTTGTCATCACAGCATATCTAACTAGAATAAGGTTGACGAGATTCTTTCATATTGTCCTTCAGCCTTAGTTGGCAAACACCTGTTCTCTGCAACGTTGCCAGACAAAATCGAGACCATGGCTCGAAGTTTTATTGACGATCCTGTTCGCGTTATTGTAGGACGAGGCAGCGGAAATGGCTCCTTTAGTTGTATTGATACAGTAGATCAACAATTAAAGTTCACAGGCAACGAATCTGGTAAACGATTCGCCTTAGAGGAACTGTTCCGAAACGGCATAGCGGCCCCTGTCCTAGTATTTGTGCAGGACAAGAAGAGAGTCGAAGACTTGTTTCGTTTGCTTTCTAGACTGAAGATATCTGCTGCCTTTATTCACGCCGATTGCTCACAGGAACACCGAAGTCGTGCTGTAGAAAGCTTCAAAAGAGGTGTCGTTACAGTTCTCGTTACCAGTGATTTGTTATGTCGTGGAATGGATTTCCGATGCATACAGACAGTGATCAACTATGACTTTCCAACTTCATTAAGTACATACATACATCGCATCGGTAGGACTGGACGAGCTGGACGAAGAGGAGTCGCTATCAGTTTCTTCGGTGAAGAAGACAAGGCAATGATAAGACCCATTGCCAATTTTATTGCCGCGTGTGGCAACCCGCTGCCAGATTGGATATTTAGTCTTCCGACTCCTTCAAAGAGTCAGAAAAGGAAATTGGAACGAAGACCTCCAAAGCGGGGAGAAATTGTGTTGCCTAGAGAAGCCTAGACTATATTGAAACCAGTTATGTTCAAACTTCCCTTCTTGCTTTTTGGACTGTGGACAAGTTGCTCAGCAAATATGCTGACCTTGGAAGCTCTGTTGAAGTATGTAACAATCCTTTTTGAACTTGAGTTTTTATAAGGAACTGAAAGGGAAGATCCACGTTTGGGAGACTGGATCACGTTATTACAAGTCTTGTGCATAGTTTTATTGTCCCTTCGCAAGCACTACAGACGAAGAAGAAAAATTCCACTTGCAACAGCAATATTCTGTTCCTTGTTATATTACATGAGTAGTGTACGTTTTTACAATGTCTTTTTTGCTCTATTGAAGACCCGTATAGTCTTTAAATACTTGGAGTCTTCAGTATGGAATTTCCGTACCGCTTTATATGGTTTTTCGTTCTTCCTCACTTTTAACAACATTTCTATCCGCTTTAGTTTTTCAAAGAAAGCCTATTCGTTTTTGGGAAACCTTTTTTGTTCTGCTTACTTCGTGTGGTCTATTTATCGTTTCATGGGCAGCAGGAACTAGTTCAGTTGAGAAGACTCTGAACCTTGGTGAACGAGATTCTGTGAAAGGTCTATTTTGTATTTTATTGGGCTCTGTTCTTAGTCCTCTACTGAGCATTGTTCAGGAAGAAGTTTTGAACCCCCAAGAGGATAAAGCACAAGCTTCAGAAGAACTACTGTTCTATATTCAGTTGTTTTCGTTAACGGGCTATGTATTGCAAGCGAAGCAACTCTATTTATTGGCAAAGGATTGGCTGTTGTCACTTCCGCTGGAAAGTAGTCAGCATTTGGCCATTTTCTTGTTGAACGTTCTGACACAAATATTTTGCATACGCTCAGTTTTTGCCATGAGTGCGCAAGTTAATGCAGTTGCACTGCAAATGGCACTGAGTGTGAGGAAGTTACTAAGCCTGTTCATGAGCTATTATTTTTTTGATCACCATTTGACTAGAGGATATTGGATAGGTGCCATTATGACGTTCCTTGGTTCATTTCTGTATTCTTTGTCAAGAACAAGACCAGAAAAGGCGGCCAAAGAATAGTCGAAACTGACAAGGTTTGACTTTTGCAAGTTTAAATAGTGGTAAGTATTATTTATATCTCAAAAATGTACATCACAAGGAGGATATCTTGTGCCCAGACTCGTTCATTTTTAAAGCTGAGTCGATGAGGGTCAAATGGATTATGAGATCTGAGTATTGTTGAGTCAGACGTAACTTACATTTAATATCACTTACTTGCGATATGTAGGCAATTTTATAAGGAGGATTTCTTGGTTTTATACAATTTCCTAGTGCCTTGTTGTATTATAGTAGTGAAAAGAGCAGTCCTTTAAACGACGTTTTGTTAGTCTCGAAACTAATTTCATTTTGCGGGGACCTAGTACATTATAGTCTTGATAATAAGATGCAACAAATGTGAATAGTATAGCGTTATACTCTAAATTATTTCATAGTTCCCTGGTTTGATGTTATTCCAAACTGAAATTTACCTCGTAAGAGGCTTCAAGTACCATTGTGCGACTTCAACCAAAGTTTCACAGAGAACTTAGATATTTGCTCAAAACCTTCAAAAAATACTGAAATTGAGAAAATGACAAATATGTACTTTATCGTTACTGTTTTGTAACTTTTGTTTCGTTTCAAAAAGTTAGCCTAGTTACTTGACTGAAACGTATATTCTGTTGATTGAGTGACAATTCTGTTAGTGCTGATCCTTTTGGTCGAATCCTAGCAAGCTTCTCAGATGAGTTCAAGTCAGTGGTTTCAGTATCTCTGACTCTTTTTGAAGAACTCTTCAAACCCTTGCTTTGTTTTCCTAGTCTTTTCGTCCTCCACTCTTGTAGTCTAGTGTTACTCTCTACTGCAAAGTTTAACAGCTGTCGCTCAGACTCGTCCAGCTTCTGAATGATTTCCGACAAATTGTTGGGTATCGAAGTCAGTCCTAACTGCTGAGACTCGTTATGTGTCCTTTGTTGGTTCTGAATACTCAGAATACTATACGAAACTTGTAAAACCTTTTTATAGCGAAGCGAGAAAGCATAAAGTAGACGTTCTCTTAAGTCATGATCTCCCAAACAGCTGGCAAGTTGGATGCCATATCGATAATAGAAGGCAGCTTTGGACTTAAAATTGACGAATGTTGCGTCTGCTGCAATATCCTTCCTAATTCGTGATCCATATGAATGCGGAGCCTGCAAAACAACAAAGTTTCGGACAGCCAACGATTCCGCCATCCAGAACGGTAACTCGACTCTTGTTCCATTAGGCAACTTGGTATGGTCTGTTTCTTCTCTGATCACTGCTGGAGACTCTTTGGAGCTTATTTCTTCATCATACACTTCTTCAGATATAGAATTCGTAGAGGAATGCATGTTGTTTGCTTCTTCTTCGTCTTGACTCTGGGGTTTCTTCCCTTCTGAAGTAGCGAGTTTCCTAAATCTTTCCCACTGAATATCTTCTGGGTACTCTATTTTAGTAATTTCACTTAGATAACCCAAATTTTCCAAATCTGTTTGTAATACAGATCGTATTTTCTATTAAATGAAACTTAACGACCAAGTGGACAAAAGAGTAGCGAACATCTTACTTCTGAAGTACACAGAATGTCTTTCAAGTCCCAGTAGCAAGGTCGTTTATGTATCATGATGAAATATAGCACCGACCTCTAAACAACTCTTTTGAACCAATGAACCAACTCTGAGGAAAATCTTTGAATTTAAATTTCAAGTTTGGAAATGTGTACAGGCGGGCTCTTGTCTCAAACCCGCCTTGGGCAGGAGGGTTGAAGTAAACCAGGCAACCCGGCTTCATCTAAACAAGTCGTAGCTTCTTCCTGTATTTATCATAGCTTATAGAACTCTCTGAAATCCAAGAAATCGTTTCTCAAACGTTGAAATGGATTAAAGGGTCAAATAGCACTATATTGTATCCAACTCTGGACACGAAGGGACTATGTGCTGCATATCAAGTTTCACATGAACTATCACAAAAGAGTCAGTTAAGCTATACAGGATCGGCCAAAACATGGAACGCTCAAGGACAAAAATCATAATTTTGGTTCCTTATAAAAGCTCACTCTTGACTCATCCATAAAATGGAGTGAACAGAAATGAAATCAGAAAATATTTATCTAAAATTCTGCACTCCCAGGAAATCTTGGAAATGGAATAACATCACGAATGTTTTCCATACCAGTAACAAATTGAACTAGTCGCTCAAAACCCAAGCCGTAACCTGCATGTGGGACGCTTCCAAAACGTCGTAAATCCAAATACCACCAATAATTCTCTGCTTCCAAACCCAGTTCATGCAACTTTTGTTCTAATACGTCTAATCTATCCTCTCGCTCACTACCACCAATGAGTTCTCCGATTCTTGGCACTAAGAGATCCATCGCTGCAACAGTCTTGCCAGAGTCGTGGTCATTATTTCTCATGTAAAATGCTTTGATTGCAGCAGGATAGTTATAAACGAACACCGGATGACCAAAATATTCCTCCGCTAAATAACGCTCATGCTCTGTAGCCAAATCTTCACCCCAGCTCACGGGAAACTGAAAAGACTTTCCACTTTTCTTGAGGATATCAACAGCTTCTGAATAAGAGATCCTCGCAAAAGGTTTTTCTACATATTTATACAATTTGGATGTCAGACCACTTTCTATAAAACGATCGAAAAAATCGATATCTCCTTTACACTTTTCAAGAATATACTGAATAACGAATTTCACATAAGATTCAGCATTTGTCATATCATCTTGTAAATTCGCAAAAGCCATTTCCGGCTCAACCATCCAAAATTCGGATAAATGCCTCGTTGTATGACTATACTCTGCTCGAAATGCTGGACCAAACGTATAAACATCCCGTAAGGCACAGGAATAAGCTTCAGCAGACAACTGCCCCGATACAGTTAAAAATGTAGGAACTCCGAAGAAATCCTTTGCTCCTTCACCTTGCGAGTATTTTGAATTCTCCGTTGGTTCGGTAAGGACTCGGAACATTTCACCAGCGCCTTCACAATCTGACGAAGTAATGATAGGAGAATGAATATACACAAACCCATTTTCTTGAAAAAAACAGTGTGTTGCAAACGCAAGCATAGACCTAACTCTCATTACTGCTCCAAAACTGAAACAATAAAGTCAACAAGAACACCCAAAACGGTAGGATTCATCTTACGTATTTGTACGAGGTCTTAGGTGAGCTATCTTCCTCAAGTACTCAAAAGAATGTCGTTTCTTCTGAAGAGGATAGGATGCATCACAATCTCCAAATATGAGAACTTCTTTCGCTTGTAATTCGAACAACTGTCCTTTCCCGATACTAAATTCATATGTACAATAAAAGGACTGCGAAAATAACCATTCTCTTTTCCTACTCACCTGTGAACCAGCTTTCCTCTAACAGAAACGGAGCTACCTGTTAGCAGTGACTTCACTTTCTCATATGACTGAACCGTGTTCTCGACAAAGACCTGGAGTCCACTCAAGCACGAACCATCGTTTACTACTAGAAACGCAAACTTCTTTTGGTCACGAATCGAGCGAATCCAGCCTTGAATAGTTACGTTCTTGTCTAACATTGTTTCCCCTTGCTCCAATATTGTTTTGATCCTAACCTTTGTTGAATCTCTTGTGGTCCAATCCTTGAAGCTTTCGTTTTTACTAGACAAGGAGAGCTGTTGAACTTTGTTTTGTTCTTCTTCGGTGGTGGTGCAACACTTATAGCTTCTTTCTCCGCCAAAGATGGTGCGAGGAGAAGACATTGGACGGGAAAGGCGATAGCGTTGTCGAGTAAAGGGCTTAACAAGAAGCAACGAGTGAAATACGTCGAGATGTGTCCTGTTCCAACAATGCAGTAATTCAGGAGACGTATGAAAGCTTCTATTTTGAAAACTTTTACAACACCTCAAGGTACTAGAGGCACATAGAACAACGTAACTGCAAACAGTCATGATTCAATGCCAAAATTACCAAATGTAAAACATGAGCTTCACTGATAATAAAACTCAAGATATCCTGCAAAAAGACCTTTACCAAAAGTAAGCTATTATAAATGTCTAAATATACCTGGTAACTTGATTCGAACAAAAACGATCATCATTCGATAAAAACCAAGCAATAAGAGAATGGCCAGAATCCAACACTGAATCTTGTAGTCTTTCAACAAGGCTGATTTCGAGGAAACATCCAACAAAATGATTGCTGACGTTCCCAAAGCATAAAAGAAGCCAACCGAGAGACCCTCAATAACGTACTGAGCGTTGATCCTACCCTGTGCAAAAGCTGCTGGCTTCAGAGTTTGAGTAAGTGGATCTATCGTTGTTCCCACGGCTGGTGGACCAACTATTACGTCATAAATAATTCCAGATATCACTAAAATATAAGAAACAAGAATAACAACAAAAATCAGCCAAGGAGGAACTGAAGGTAAGCTCAAGTGCAGACGAAGTCTTGGAGGACGTAAAACCTTGAAAAACAACTTGAACAGCTTGTTAGGGATATTCATGGGCTATGTGGATTATTCCACTCAAAATAAACTTTCTCTAAAACTAGAGAAGAGAGCGAAGTGTTCCCACTTGTTTGAAAGGCAACCTATTAATACGATTCAAAGACACAATTGTATGAAATCGATTTACTTTGTGCATTCTCAATTCCTTACTATTTATCAAAAACCGTTGGTTCACACTAACAACTCTAGGAGACTGAATTAAATATCTTTTAAAACAATACACGTTCTCATTCTATTGCGAATTTCGAGAATAACTGGTTGATTTGACTTCCTACGCATACGAATGATAAAACTCTCTCTCTGCCAACACCTGTTTGCACGGCGCTGGTGTGTTTCCAGCTGGATTTACAACGTCATACTCAAAAACATGCGTAGCTCTCCTTCTGCATAAGAAAGGTCCAGTCAGGTCACACGAGTATTTTACACAAGGACTTCGAACGCAAAGCATACTGGAGAAATTTTCTTTGACAACAGATTTGTCTTCCTCTTGCATTTTAACCGCAGTTAGGCAATCAGTAGAGAAGAGCTTTGTGCATGTGCAGAATGAATGATTGAAGACAAAACCACTTGAAGTAAGTCTCTGACCAATATAATTGGAAATCTTATAAAGTGGTTTGGTTGTTTCTATAGAGTTGGGCTTCCAGGTTACAAGTTCTATTTCTGCTATTTTACCCGTTACTAAATCTTCCAGAGGAAACATGGTTGCTTTCGAAACCTTTACTATGACGAGTATACATAAAGCGACTCTGAGTAAAGTATATATCTTGATATCATGTCTTGCGTGCATAGTTTGTTGGGAAATGTTTATACTGGCTGCATCTGTTTGTCCAAATTACGTGCTTATTAGGAAATTGGTATAGTACGGGATGATGTCGTGTCTAATAGAGACTCAATACACGTTCGCCCGTATGCTCTTGTAGGCAGTTCCTAGGACAGCTGTCCTAATATTTAAGAAATCCACTTGTTATACTCAAATCTTTGAGGAGTCTGAATCGTATTCTACGTCGTTGGTTCAAATCCCACTGCCACCTAAAGTTACCTAGAAAAGCTGAAAGATGAATGTTCCAGGTGGCATTTTTTCATTCACCACAAAAGACTACTTTGCCCCATCAAATTGCGTTGGCCCAAAGATATCCATTGATTCCAATGACATGATGTTATTTTTGTATTCCTTCAGTTTATATTAACAGAACTTCTTATACATTGTTTGTATATTTACTGTTCAGCACATATTCTCCTATGGAACTTGATATAGTACTGACATCTTCGCAAGAGTCTAGGCGTGACATATTCTGTCCAGGACAGAACTTGAAAGGTAATGCTATTGTACGGCTTGCAGAAAGAACTCCTCTGAAGCAGATAACTCTCCTGTTACGAGGCTATGAAAACTTGAAATATTTTTGTGATATCCTAGAAGAAGGACTAGACAAAGAAAATCTTGACAAAGACAAGAGTGACCATTCGCAATTCTCCAAACAACTCATGCAACAGCGTGTCCATTCTAAATCTCTTTGTTTTTTACAGAAAGAGTTGATACTATGGGATATAAAGGATTATGCAAAGCAAAGAGATTCCAAGAGAAGAGCCGACAATAATATTGTCCGAAGACGTGCAAAAGATGATAATGAAATCAATCAAATACAGGGTGTCTTGTTGCTTCCATTCCAATTTCAACTTCCTGATGGATTGCCTCCTACGGTACGTGCTGAAGGAGGTGACATTTGTATAGATTATGACCTGTGTTTGAGAGTGGAGCTTGACAATGACTTCCTGTTAAAGTCGGAAGGTGAAAAGAACACGATAAGAGAAAAGAGTCACAAGCTGCTCATGGCAAATGATGGCAAAGTCCTTTATAAAAACAGTGTATTTACTAAACCATATCAGAAAAAGGCAAGTTTGATTCCAAAGACGAAAAAGAAGTGGTTTTCCAAAACCATATCACAAGAAGTGATAATTAAGGCAGGTATGACAAAATTTCATTGGATAGAGGTAAGAGATTCTAAAACACTTTTTACAGGAATTCCAACCGTATTGTACGAAGAAACGGTTGGTACTTTAATACCAGTAACTCTTGCAATGATAAATAAGAGCATGAAGAAGGTTTCTAGTATCACTCTAAGACAAGTTCAACGAAGAAAAATTAAATATGAAGATGATCGTAACTTTGAAACTACAGCATACGGTCCTGCGCTATACGTAAACCCCAACTGCAATGTATTACGTAAAAATAATAACACGTTGGGACCCATACAGTCGATGCTGCCTCTTGCTGTTTCCCTTGGGCCAACTGTTGAAGGTAAAACTATTCAATTCACCAATTTTGTCCAGATAGAAGTGGTCCTTGACGACAGAAGAAGCAAAATAGAGCTCGAACTTCCTGTAATCATACTTCGAGGAAAGCATTCTCCGTTTCTACAAAGAGTATAGAATGAAAGCTGGCAAGGCTATATTTGTGGTTTATCCTTGAAGGCTATGAGAAACTAGTCAACTAAGATGCAGTCCTGCAGGAACCACTTCGTCAGCAGTAGAAAGATAGGAATATACTCGCTTAAGGGCACCTGAATACTGCCTGTCTGTAAATATTTGTACGACAAGATTCAAAGAAATTAAAACTTTTTGTTCCCCTTCCGCTAATAGCAACAATTCCAAGTAACCGACGTTACAATATTCCCACTCATGGAATTCCTTCAAGAAACCCAGCGAAATATTTTCACAAAAGATTTTCTGCGAACCGCTCTCTAAGAATATCCCTTTCAACTCAAAAATGCATCTCGACTCAGCTTGCAGGGAACAATCTCTGACATATCGAACCACAAAGTCCGAAATCAAGCCGTCCTAACTCAAAGGTTCAGAAGAAAGAACTTTTAAACACGATGTGGGACTCAAACCGTTTGGTTCTCTAAAAGTACAACAAGCTTAAAAGGGTCGAAAACTTTGGATTGGAAAGGCGACACTTTGGCTTCCTTTATGAACAGCATCTTAACCGATTCTCCGTCAAAATTTCAATTAGGAAAATAAATCATTTCACACAAGTTGCATCGCTTCGTTTGTTGATTATCGGTAACAAGACGGTTCAAATCTTCGATTGAAGTTCTCAATGTAACTTTATTAGAACCAGTTTTAGTTATAGCCATTAAATCTAGAGGAACTCGTTAAACTACTTGACACAGCTGGAAACAAAGGATTCGACAACTCCGTAACTGAAGCCGAGTTGAACGATGTCACGGAACTTTGGAATACCAATAAAACAATCATTTTTCAGAAAAAACTACGTTTGTCTGAACGGAACAGAAAAGAAAACAAATTTTCGGGGTTTCGATCAAAAAAATCTTTCTCTGTGACACTTTCCGAAACTCTGCCTTCTTTTAAGGCTCTTTTGTACTCTTGTGGCGATATAACGGGCTTATTTCTGATACTCCACATTCCTATCTTTCGCTTGCGCGCCTGAGTTTCGGCAGTCTCCAACTTTTTCAGGATCCCATTGTATTCAGCTCCGAAACCACGATACACAACTGCGTGACCAACTTTAACCAGTTCGTGAGACACATTTTTCTTAAGTCGTAAAATTCCCTTTCTCACATAAACGGTGCAAACTGCTCGAGAATACTGATCCAGACTATGAAGTTGTACCGTTACGGCACGATCCTTCAAATAGTTTCCAAGCCATTTCTTTGCCTGTTCTCCTCCTTCTTGTCCAGGTGCTCCAAAATGGGCACATTCTGGTGCATCGACCCCAGCAAGACGAACCTACAACAATGGATAACCACACAGTTTGAAAGAAAAATACAAGCATACACTGATAGTTTCTTCACCTAAACGTTTCTTCAACACTGGATGACGCGCTATTCCGAGAAAACGGAATAAAAAGGGTCTATGAAATATTCGTATATTATCTCCGTCACCAACGCTTACTACAACACCCTTTAGTTTACTTCCTCTTTGGAACTAAAGAATTAGCGCTTCATCTCAGTTACAAAATGCTTGATGAGTACCATTGAGTTGGGTATATCCTTAGCTGTCTTATAGCGCCTAAGTCCCATAAAAAGTAATCTAGTTGTTGCAGAGAGATATCCAAATGATGCACTCGTTAACGCTGCCACAGAGAGCCAATGCCAATTCACAACAAATGCACTCATTTTCAAAAATGAATTCAACGTTCCTCTTATTTCCCAACTAAGCATCGTTCTATACGATTTTGTTCTAAACCCACAAGTTCCCTAAAGCTGAAATTGTCCCTCACGAGTGAAGGTCGAAAATATTGTTTTCTATAAAAAAATATAAAAACCGATGCCTAGTCTCGAGTAAGACTGGCACGACAAGAATCAACTTGCATAAAAGCAGCAAACCATTAAAAATACCAACTTTCAAACTATAAACATTGATTTATTCATAGCAAGCTTCGTTGATCAAGGAAAGACTGCTGTTCAAACAACTCCAAGAACCAAACATGGTCTTTCTTACAAAGTGGAACACGATGCAAGCACAAAAGTAAACTTGCTATTAACTACATGTTTGCAAGACTATAAACATCAAAAAGACAAAAAAATCTTAGAAAACAGATTGCTACGTTTACAGAGTTAGACAAATCTAATAATAGATTCGTGATAATCCGTTGATCTTCCAGGATAACTTGTAGTATCAATACAACAGTTCTTCATGTTTCAAATTTTGCATTCACCACCTTCCTCAATTTCTCAATTTACATTTTACAATAAAATAAAATAGATTTCCAAACATCAAATATAACATTGAAGTTCTTCGACAGATGATATACAACTTTATGAGAAATAGTTGAGACTCCAAAGACAACAAAAGGCTCGGTTCTACGTTCACAACTTACTCATCATGCTCACTGTCCCCAATATGGAACTCTTGCGACTTCTCAGTCCTCATCCAGTAGTTGAAATTCATCAAACTCGGAAGGGCTCTTATCCAAGAAGCTTTCCAAGTCATTCTGCTCTATCGCACCGGTGTCGACTTCTTCAAGTTGTGACATACTTTCAAAAGTATTGATGCTCTCCGCATATAGCGGTTCGACTGTATTTGAAAAAGACTGAAAACGTTCTGTGTCCTGCAATCGCTCCTTTAAAGTTCTTAGTCGACGTAAGCGTTTTCTTTGAGCACTTCTATCTCGAATTTTCTTTCCAGAAGATAAAACTTTCTGCAAAGCTTCATCTCCTAATTCTGTCTTAACTAAATAAAGAATATGATCACGAAGACGACTTCTAAAGCTATTCCATACTCCATTTGGAAACCAACCGTACTAAAAGGCATATTCAACAAAGCAAACTACAAACAAGAAACAAATTCGCACCTTTTCCTTACTAAAGGATGCTGAAGATTTACAAGTTCTCAATAATTCTTGAATTTCTGGCGACTCAATATCGCATAACTGTAAAAATAAGTGTTGGCACGTAGGCAAACCACACAAAGTAACGTTGCATCTCTCCGTAACGACTTCCTCCGCAAACTGCTGTTCTGCCTTGTATGACTTTACAACATCGGCTAGAGAACCATTCAGACGACATTCAAGAACTTGCAATCTTCTGCTCTCCGGATCTATTCGTGGGTCATAGCCGTACTTGATCCAGCAAGTTCGGAAAGGTCCAGGACCGTCAAACGAGTAAGCTAATATGGGTAGCCCTATCTTGATATGTAATGGATCGACATTTCCTATGTGGAGATGAATAGCTCGACGGGTCCAAACAGGACGAAGTTCGAAAGCACTACGAAGGAGCTCAAATACTTCGTTGGGAATATTTCTCATTTCTTCCAATTTCTGTTTTTCTGGAAACTGAGGAACTTGTTCCAAGTCTATAGAAACTCTATGAGAAAGCAATGTATTTCTTAATGGGTCCGAACGTCGATCGACTCCAACTGACGACCTCCAAACAGCTCGTCTCTGTTCACGTATTTGCTGTTGATCTAGACCGTCTTCATCTCCTAAATTATCTCTCTGTTCCAATACATTCTGTTGCTCTGTTTCCGATTTCAAAAATTGGAAGGAGCTATCCATATGTTGTCGATAGTTATATGGAACGCGAGACAAGTGGTATCTAGAAAATTGCAAAGGTGACAAGCGATATAGAGATTCTGCAACTGCCACGTTTACATCTGCGCCATTCAAATCATCCCTTTCAAAGAGACCAAAAGAAGAGTCCAATCCAGCGAAGCGTTTTCCTGTTTCCTTAAGAGGTGGCAGAAACTGAAAATCTGCCAACTTTGTGAAACGATATGCCGTCTTTACTATTCCCAGAGCTTCAATTTCCACAATTTTGCCATGAGAACTTCCCCTGCCTAGAAGTTCGCCACCAACTTTGTTGCCACAGGAACGAGAAACTTTGTACTTTATCTTCAATAGAACATCCTTTGAAGGAATAGGTGCGTCAGAAACCAAAGGGATAGAATAAGCATCGTGTCTTCGAAGTTGAAGTTTAAGTCTATCAAGCTCACGATAGTTGCCTCGTTCTTGCTTTGAGCTTGCTCCTGAAGAACGTGTCTCTCTTTCCTGTTTGGCGACCTTGTATGCTGAGTAAATACTATCAAGTCCTCCTAACGAGCTAATTACTTCGGCAGGGTTCCCTTCTTGTAGGTAGACCGGAACTTGGACACTTACAAGTTCGTTTTTGGGTAGGTCATATTTCGATTCCATTCATACCCAATCTTAATGAGTTCACAAATGCTGATAGTTGTTTTGTTGCTGTGTCTATCAATCTTCTTGTTACATAGGAAAGTGAGTCAAGAGGCAAAGCTGTTATTGAAGGGTATGTTGAAGGTTAATACTTGTGTACAAAAAATTTACAAAGTTTATAGGCGAACACGTGCTGATAACTGGAGGAACTAGTGGAATCGGGCTTGAATTCGCGAAGCTTTGTGTGCTTCACGGATGTTATGTAACAGTAGTTGGAAGAAATGCAACAAGACTTGAAGAAGCTCTCCAAACTCTGAGAAAATTTTCAAAAAGAGTGGGAGGAAGGGAGCCGGCTGGTTACCTGTTTGATGTGGCTGAAGCGAACAGCTGTGAGAACCTATTTGCTCAAGCGGAACAGAAACAAGGGCCAGTATTTTTACTTATTTGTTGTGCGGGATCTTGCATCCCTGGATATTTTGAAGATTTGGACCCGAAAGTCTTTGAAAGTCAAATGCGCTCAAATTATTTCTCGGCAGTTTATCCTGTGCAAAGTGCCTTTAAAAGAATGAAAGATCGAAGAAGAGGTCATATCGTTTTAACGTCATCAATAGGAGGTCTTTTAGGAGTGTTTGGCTATTCGGCTTATAGTCCATCCAAGTTTGCCGTTCGAGGTCTTGCCGAAGTTTTATATCAAGAGTGTCTTCCCTTTAATGTTGGTGTTTCTCTTGTTTGCCCTCCAGATACAAAGACTCCAGGTTTTGACGAAGAAAACAAATGTAAACCTAGAGAGACCTTGAGACTTTCCCAAGGAGCAGGCCTCTTTTCTGCCGAACAAGTTGCTAAGGAAGCGTTTAAGGATATTATATACCGCAGGTTTCTTATTTCTATCGGTTTGCAAGGCAAAATGCTCGTCAACGTATGTAGTGGCTTTGGTCCCCAAGTGTCTTTATTTCAGTTACTATCGATGCCTCTCATGAGAGGAATTTGTTTCTTCGTTCAGAGGCAACAAGAACAAATTATCAAAGATGAGCATTTAAGGAGAAGAGCATAGATAAAAATGAGAAGACTTTATTTAGGTACACTTGTGTTCGTGCAGGTCCTTGACTTCAATATGGGGTAGATTGAAAATAGGAAGAGGAGCTTGGTCAGAGTGAATAGACCAGAATTGTTGTCCATCAGATGTTTCATAATTCTCAGATTCTATGGAAATCTCGTCTGTTTCGAGAAAGCTTGAGTCGTTTTTGCTGTTTGTAAGGTAACAGAAAGGCTTGGTCTTCCACTTTTGAACAGATTGCTTAAGATCATCCATATCCATCTCGAGTTCAGGAGAAACAAGGTCTTGAACAGTCTCTTTTGGTAGATATTCAATTTCTTCAGTGTTGTTTTGAGGCACTATATCTGCTCCAGGATTCATCTGGACATTAGCATTAATTGTTCCTTGTTTAAGAGCTTCTCGAGAATAAACTTGTTTAGACTGTTGCTTTCCTCGGTTGGTTATATCGCCAAGTGCTCGTCGTTGTTGTTGAGGTCGCATAGTGGTTTGTTCCGAGTTGTCCGCCTTTGTTGCCCGACCTTGTTTTATCAAAGAATATTCATTCTCGTTCTTATGAGAAATGCCAGAATCATCTTTTGTGTTCCCCTGAAGGTATCTGGTACTGAATTCTGCATGAATCTGACCTGCTTTGATACTTGCGAAAGGTTCTTGAAAGAAACTCGCAACATTCTCCTTGTTGCCGTTGAGTGCCATTGAAACAAATTCAAAACGGACAAATGGCATTTATGCGCTCTGGGATTCATCATTCATATATGAGGTTACAGACATATTCATGAGCATGTTACTATATTCGTAAGATGGAAGAAATGAACAACTTCGCAAAGACTCACTATTCTTGTTTGAGTGTGTATCCTTGAGATGAGAACCCCTCTCCAAAAGATATAATGAGCTGTTGCTGGATATCTAGCCTGAAGGAACCCGCCATTTTTAGAAACTTAATTTGTCCTCGTCACCAGTTCCAATCTATTTTACTATTGATTGATTGAATTTTGTGGACTGATAGAAACTGTCCTCTTAGGGTTAGCCCGAAACAAAATCGTGTGTATTAGATTATATGAATAGCAGATACACAAGCATTTTGTATATATGCATACGAAGCTTTCTATGGCATTTAATCAAAAATTTCGCTCTTCTAAGAAAGAGAGTGAGCTCACTGGAGTAAGTCCCTTACCATTCTCTAAATTTTTATGAAGATTTACAGGGCAACGGTCAAAGTAAAACTAACCATGTTGCATCGAGTGTAACAGAACACCATGAAAACGCTTCTTGCATATCAAAAATACGACCACAATTTGAAAGATTGCCACTTGAAGTGATAAGTTGTAATAACACAAGTATCATTATACAGAATATAGAGTTTGCGCTGATTACGAGAACAAAAGCAAAGCCTCTCATAGAGGTTCAAACGGACCTTGCTGGAAATGTACCTTCGACCCAAACTGATAAAGACAGTATTTTCTATATAAGTGCTAGAACAGTAAGTACTTCAAATTAGCAACTGAGGTTGCATTAATCCAATGTAGGCTGCAGAAACAATACTTAATAAAAGTGCTTCCGTTTTAAATATCATTATCATTGATTGTCGATTTCCTTATGAATATGAAGGAGGTCATATAAGGGATGCATATAATTGCTATATTCCTAAGCAGGTAAGCCAATAAGCTTTATGACCACTATTTATTCAGATAAACAATTTTTCAAGATACAAGATCTTCTTTGTCCTTCTGGATGGGAGACTCAACCTGTAGCAGACGCTATAATATTTTACTGCGAATATTCATCTCATCGTGCTCCAAAAATGTCACAATATCTAAGAAGTCTTGACAGGAATGTTCACTTCGACAGTTATCCAATCCTGTCGTATCCTCATTTATATGTCATATCGAAAGGATACAGAGAATTCTATGTTAACTTTCCCGAACTCTGTGTGCCTCCAGGTGGCTACACACCAATGCGACCAAAGAAGAAACAAAATATTACAAGAAAATACTCTATTCAACTACAACATCCATCACGTCAAAAAAATGGAGACAAACATGCAAAACCTCGGTCGTCCCTGTCTCTTGAGGCCTTGCTGTCTCCTCGAACAAATGTATGATAGATACTTCCTCACAAAGCATACCTCCTAACATTAAATTACTCCTACTACTTCTTCTTCTTTTGTTTCTTCTTTCGGTTTTTCACTTTCTTGGGAATTTTCTGTTGTCTCTTTTGTCTGGCGGTTTCTTTGACATATCTTTTCCATTGCTTTCTCTGTGCTTTCTTCAAATCTTGTTGAGTGCCTTTCATTGTTTCTGGAACAAAGTCTTCCAAGTCTTCATCTGAACTCGAGTAGTCGGAAAAAACCTCAAAGGAGTTGGACTGCTTATCATCACTTGTCGACGAAAGGGAAGCGACCTCTTCCTTGGAATCATACTCTAAATGAATGTCTTCAAAGTTAACTTATGGTAGTATGTCACACTAAATACATCAACAAAAACACATCACATACCAATCAAATCTTCGAAATTGGATCCCGTTTTCTTCTCGTCTTGAAGGACATAGCGGAAAACTGCTGATGCAGAAAAACTTAACAAATCTTCTTCGTCTTTGATCTCAATGACATTGTTTGCAGACTCTATATCTTCTTTCACTCGGCTCTTGAAGAATATGCAAACATTTTTACAGTCACGGTAAAGAAAATACCCCATACTCGGATGGTCGTTCTCAACTGCTTGAGAAACATCGATTACAAATAATTTACCTTCGTAATACATAAGATTGTACTCTGAGAGGTCACCATGTACAAGATTGGCGTCGCGGTACATAACTCTCATTATTCTACAAACCTGAAGGTAAAGCTGAAGCCATTCGTTGGAAGGAAGAACAACGTCCTTCAAAAGTGGTGCTGTTTGATGATTTCTTCCAATGAATTCCATAATAATGACATTCTTCTTTAAATGGTATGGAAAAGGCACTGGCAAACCAACTTTTGCTAAACGGCGAAGATTTCTAAACTCCTTTTCTGACCACAGTATTACCATATCTCTAGTACTTCCCTTCCGGTACCCTTTCCTAAAACGAATATCCCCATCGATATATCGATCCCGATCTCGAAACGAAAGTGCTACGGTTTTGAAGATCTTCAAAGCTAGAACATTATTATTGCAAGCTTGTTCATAAACCAAGTGACGCAAAGTAGCCGGCAATTCCAATTTTTCAAGAAAGTTGCAACCTGCTATTGAAGAATAAACATTGGCTTCCTTCCCAGTAGAAACACAGCCATAAATGTTATCCAAAATACCGGTCGAGAGAAACTTGAATAATAGCAGGCGAGTCCTTCTATCTATTGCATTCTCCACCGTCGAAGTAAGAGCCTTATCCTTTAATTTCAGTTCTGAGCGTCTTTTCTCCTCAAAAACGTTTTCCGTTAATGAGTCTGTGTCACTTGCTCCTGTAAAGTATTCAGCGTCGAGATTCTCGAGGCGAAGCATTGGCTATTGCACTAGTAAAATTGAATTAAGCAAGGCATTTCATTTTATAAGATAAAATTTATCTATCAACAGAATAAAAAATTAGACTAACTTGAAAGTTGAAGCCAAGATTTTCTGACATGACGGCTTATTCGACGAAATAGTAAAGTTTGTATTTACTAAAACTCCATCCATTGAGGAGTAGTTCATAAAGCAGCCTTCAAAATAGGAAAATTTTCCAATCTGACCTAACTTTAACGTCATTTCTATACATACTGTTTAAAAAAGAGTTTTCTTATGACTTCTTGCTGTTATGTTAGAACCAATGGCAAGACAATTTTAAGAAGACAAACCTATTCCAGAACTTATAAATGTGATGAGGACAGTCAAATAGAAGATGACTAAGCTAGTAATTTTTTGTATCTAGAAGGGTCACAAGACAGTATGATAGTTTTATCCTCCATTGCCCTTATCTATTTTATATTGTATATCGGATTTTACAGAGAGGAGACCTCAAATAACATACCTAATCAAACTTAACCAGGCCAGAGCTAGTAAAACAATCTCATATGAAACCGCACTTGTTTTTCCTGGTTAAGTTTATTCATTCTGTAGAAGCTTACTCTATTCGCGATGGTTTTCTTTAAGTCCTTAGTTATTTCAACTTCCAATCAACAAGCAATAATGCAAAATTGTAATGATATACTAATTTTTTAATTAGACATTGCAATTCCCTCTTTTTTAAATTTTTGGCGCCTTCACGACTAGAAAGTTTTTGTTTCATCCAAGTACACCTTCGGCGAGAAAAGTCTAGGAAGAGACAGACATCTACATGAGCTAAGTATTTTAAGTAACGTAAGAAGTATCAGAATGAAAAGTTCTGGTTGGATATTCTTTTGGTCCACTGTGTTGCTTCTTCTTTCTATATATCAGATGAAACATATGGAGTCTCTCACTTTACGTTCGATTTCCAAAGCCGACTATTCTTGGAAGCTGGACAAGTTCAGTCTTGAGATTTTTGCAGCTCCAAAGCCTTTCATTGGACAAGACCGTGAAATTAACATTCGAGCCATAAAGTCTTGGCTCCGATTAAAACCAAAGCCTGAAATAACGTTACTAGGAGATGAAATAGGATATGAAGAGATATGCCGAGAATATGGTCTGAGACAAGAGAAGAGGTTAGACAGGAATTTCATGGGAGTACCTCTCTTTAATAGTATGGTAGATCGTGCAAACAGGTCAGAAGCCACGGTTGCAGTGATTATCAATGGTGACATTATGCTCTTTGATGACTTCATTCAGACAGTCAAAAAGATGATGTTGAATTTTCGTCATTGGTTTATTATAGGAGCAAGATGGGATATTGATGGGTTGCCAGAGGGTCTTCATGAGAAACATCCACAGTATAGTCGTCTGGTTCGAGAACATGTACTTTCACATGGAAGGCTTCATACTTACGGCGGTATGGATGTCTGGGCTTGGAATACTAATGGCCCCCCTCTGTTTGATGGAGTTATGCCACACTTCGTATTCGGAAGAGGAAAGTATGATAACTGGCTCACTCACGAAACTATACAAGCTGGAAGGCGTGAAGTTATCGATATCTCCGAAACATCACTTATGGTGCATATCAAGCATGACTATCATTTAGTTTCTGCTGTCAGACAGACTTCTTCTCAGATAGTAGAAGGAGAATTATCGGACTCCAGGAAGAAACCCATGGGTGCGTTTTGGTCGGAAGGTAAAAGGCAGAAATGGGAACTCTTTCTCAACATATATCTTGCGCTGAGTACTGGATCATATGTAAATCAAGTTGGAACAGTGATTTTTGCTCCTTGGAAGACCAGCTTATGCATGGAGCCATCAGGTATGTGTTTGCTGAGACGACGACGACCAGGGGTGTGCCCTTGTGAACAAAGTTCATTTGTTCCAGCAACACAAACAGACCCCATTGTGAAGAATGGCTCGAGAGTTATTCAATGTGGGAGGATTTCGGTAGAAACCAAGGAAAGCTTCGAGATTCCAGTGCTTCCGAAACCAAATCAGCCAGTTATCTTTGGATTACCCTTGCTACTCGAACATCTCTTGGAACGAAATGCTATCAACAATTCTGTCATTCTGGTAGCAATGAACTATGGATATCGATCATTTTTGATGAATTTTGTTTGCAATCTTCGGCAGCTTGGCCTTTTCCCTGGTAACCTGATTGTTGCAGCCCTAGATGAGGATATGTATCGATTTGCCTTTACGAGGGGACTTCCTGTATATTTTGAAAACACCGTATATAGCAAAGAAGATGCTGCTTCGGTTGTTGCTGCTTCATATGGTTCCGACTCATTTAAGAAACTAACAAAAATGAAAAGCCGGGTGGTACTCCGTATCTTAAAGTTAGGTTATGATGTCATCTGGACAGACTGTGACATAGTTTGGTTTCGGAATCCTATTCCTTACTTGCAGTCACAAAATGCCGATCTTATTATTCAATCAAATGCTCCTGATAATGAAAACCCCAACGAACGTCGTCGAATCAATAGTGGCTTCTATCTAGCAAGGAGTAATCCTCATACAATCGAAGCATTTGAAGATGTAATTCAATTTGCTGCCAAGTCTAGAATGACTGAGCAACCTTGTTTCTACGATTTGTGGTGTGGCAAACAGGGAGAGAATGCTAAAGGCAAAGACCGTTGTATCTATAAAGACAAGTTTCAAGTGCTTCTCCTGGATCGAAAGTTGTTTCCAAATGGAATTACGGAAGGCATCTGGGACAGTCCAGCCGGTAAAATACAACAACTGTTTCCTCACTTGTACATTTTACACAATAATTGGGTGAAAGGCAATCAAGGAAAGATGGAAAGATATTACAGACATGGTTACATATTTTATGATAATCATACAGAGCTTTGTAGTTATCCACAAGAGTCTTTATCACTCTTGTTAGATTGAGAAATAAATTTACTCATAGTATCATTGAATTCTGTTCTGATTTCTTTTACTTTATCCTTGATGTTGCTCAAGCTCACAAGTAAGAGCTTATGATTATCTAAATGGCTAAATTGGAAGCATCGGCACAAGTCATGTTGTTGATAGCTGAAGCTAAGATGGTCTCATTGAAACGACTCTTTTCAAAGGGATTTTAGTATCAGCTCATGTTCATCTTCATCTTGCGTAAGATGTAATTTCAACTGTTTAATTTCTAACTCATATAGCTGCTTTTCATCAACAGTTCCCTTATTTATTAAAAACCTGTAGGATGAGTTAAACGTACTGAGATGGGTATCGATTCAGTGTCCGTTGCCAAGAGAAAGTCGTTGCACTCATAAGTGATAAAGAAGGCGAAAGTGACATTTCTAGTTGGACTTTGGATGATTTTCAACAAAGCAGAGAAGAATTGTTAATCACTTTGAGACATAGGTTTCTGAATGGAGAGGATGGAGCATTCTTTGACTACTCGACTGTAGACAATAATGAACAATATGATGATTGGGTGGACTGGATACAGAAAGATATCGAAGAAAGATATTTCGATGCACAAGAACCGGAAAGAATATTCACCATGGAAGAAGACAACCAATCTACTACGGAAGAATAAGTTTTAAAACTTGAAGATATCTTCTCCTTTATAGCCCAATTTATTTAACAATATCATCATAGCTTTAGTCATTGCAGGTGGACCACAAACCAAAATCTATTGTAGAGTTTAAAATGGCACAATTGATCCAATCATGACTCACCATAATAGAAGAAGATGCATAACCTAAATGATGTTGTATATGCTTTTCGTTGATAAAACCTACTCCTTGAGACCAAGAACTGGGCGGCTATACGTACAAAAAACTGTAAGTAGAAAGAAGCAATTGTAAATGCATCACTTACTTGATTCAACACAAAATAGAGCTTCAGTCGGGTTGGGAATTGAGATGCTAATGATTCCAACTTATTTCTAAAGATGATATCTTGTTCTGTATGATTGGCATATATTAAGCTTATTTGTGTTCGTTCCAAAGGATCATTCAGTATTGCATCTATCAACTGGCGACCATTATTAAAAAAAACCGTTCCATGTTCACAATTTCTTCTACAAACCTGAAACATGGGAGTTATTCCAGTTCCTCCAGCTATCATCCCAAGCCGTTTCTTCATATTTCTTTTATATTCAAACTTGCCTTTTGGACCACGGAATTCAACACAATCACCTATCTCTAAGGAGTCTAAATATCTGGAAAAGAGGCCATATGGAGCTGGATAAATCTACAATGGCAAAACTACTAGTCAATATAAAACATATTGGAGGAAAAACCTTTACCTTTACCAAAATATCAAAATATCCTACTTGATTGGGTTTATTGATGGGATTATAAGGTCTTCTTACTTCCTTTCCATTGATCCAAGCTTTGGCATATATGTGTTTGCCTAGAGGGACGTTGACGAGTTGTTCGGGATGGGAGGCTGCAAAACGAAAAAGTCTCACATTCGGAGTAACGATAGCCTTCTCAATCAGTTTAAAAGAACGAAAATCTAAGGGATCTAGTGCCAAGCTGTTGAAGTCATCACGATGGAATGACTTTCCTTTATATAGCTTTAGCAAAATTCGTACAAAACTAGTAACCAACAGAACGAAAATGCCTATAACAGAAAGCAATAGTGGAGAAGAGGAAATATGCAACGATTCCAACTTGAACCACTCCGTCAATTTCATTCCACAATGCATTCTATAGGCCATTATTCCTTTCTTTCTTCATCCTCAATAAGTATTCATCTCTATTCTCTTTCTATTCATGTTTGTGATGTTTCTATATTCCTAGTCCACAATTGGATAGTCGAATCATGAGAAGCACTGACTAATATATTTGAATAAATAGCAACACAACTAACGGTACTCTTATGTGCTCTATTGAAATTTTGTACAATCATCGAACCTGTCAACTCCCAACAATAAATACTTCCATCCTCTGAACCACAAACTACAAACGCGTCGTCCGGGGTCAGCTGACAAGAAAGTCCAAATTCTTCGTTAACGTGTCCTTTATATTGTGCCAAACAATCACCGTTGCTCTTATCTACTAGTCGAAGACAAGAATCCAAACAACTTGCCAATATACAATTTCCATCATGTGAAAAGCAACACTTTCCTACAGGAGGTCCCAAGTAATCCGTTAAAATATAACCAGTTCGAATATCATAAAGACGAAGATATCCATCTACACTTGCTGTCAGGATTTCATACTGAAAACAACAAACATCGGTTACACTATCAACTGCTTGGTCCAAAACTTGAATGGGATCGGAAGAACGATTAGAAGCACGTAAATCAAAACAACGAACGGTGCGATCGTACGAGGCTGTACAGATAACGGAATCTTCCGTAATATGGGCATAGCAAACTGCATTAATTCGTTGCATATGTCCACTTGAACTACCTCCCAACTTGCGTACAATTCTTCCAGACTGTACATCCCATACAACTGCGAACTTTTCCTCTCCTACTGAAACAAACTGACTGTTCGAAGAAGAAAGGTCCAAGTCAAAAATAGGATAACCGTGACCACCAGAATAAGTCTTAATAAGACTTTGTTTCTCAACATTCCACAAACGAACATTCTTATCTGCACCTGCGGACAAACAATACTTTTCACTGGAAGAGAGACGCACTACATGAACCGCGCCTTGGTGATCCTGTAAAATACCCGACTGTTTGAAAGAGGGAACTGAACCAAGACTTTGCATGGAACAGCAAAATGTTTCAACTATGAACAATGTTGAAAGGCAAAAAGAGTAAAAACAAATTGTTCTTTAGAACAGAACATTAAACAATTACGCCATAAAGTGTGAAGATGGAATTTCGTATCATCCAAAATTTTGTTCTCTCATTCAATAAGTAATCTTCAATAAATGATTGCAAAAAGTTATGATGAGGAGCCTTACAATAACTCTTATCCATCATCATCCTATCTACAATATAACTAGTGAACAAGTGCAATTACTATTTGTCTTCTCGATGATGTTGTTCATCATTCTCAAATTCCATACTATTCTCCCGAGATATAGTAAAACTTGAACTTGTGCTCTTCCCTTCTCTTTTCTTCGACAATGGATGTTCGTATTGAGAATTGGAGCGTACAAAACTACTTTGAGATATCCTGGGAGTATGTGAAGGTGTTGAAATTGTACTGTTTGGACTTAAAAAGGTATCCAACCATAACCAAGATGGTGCTCTTCTAGTCCAACCTGCACGACTATCTCCTCCATTTCTATGTGAAGAACCAAACGATAGATCGAAAAGTTGCTTTCCTACTCTTTCCACACAAGCGTCCAAAGTAAGTTCTATCAAAGTGTGGTGTCGCACCATGTCAATCTTCGGAAAAGTATATTGTTCACCTAAACGAATATATTCCTGAATTTCTTCTTCTGTAGGATTGGAAAATAAATGAATAATATCTGATAGTCCCAATCCTGGCATAATAGTTACATCGCCTTCAAATGGCTAGAACAACTTAGCCCATTATCACCATACAATGAATAAATTGTACTTACTTGAGTCAGAACTGGGAAAATCGAGGATACAATCCAAGGTACAAGACCAAGTTCATTCATTTGCCAATATCGAAACTTCAATTCCGCTTTAATCATCTTGGCCAAACGGCTCTTCATTAACCGACTGCCTCGAGGTATTACATGAGGATTGGTTTGACTCACTATAAAGTGATTGACATTGAAAAGCTCTCCTATTCGTTGCAAAGGAACATCTGCATTGATACTACCATCCATCCACTTTACACCTTCCAAGTAATAAGGAACTAAATGTCCATCACTATCTTTTGCAACCAACTGGACGGGAGAAAATATCACCGGAAGTGCGCAACTTGCACCAACTGCACTCCATATCAAAACATTAGGCGCTGTTAAATAATTTAGCAAAATAGATTCACTTCCTCGAATAGGAGCTACTGTAATATTGATTATCCTTCTCGTGCATTCATAAGCTTCAGCAAAAGTAATATCACCCAAGTTATTACGCATACAACTAGTCAAATGACGAATATCATATAAAATTCCTTTTTTCCATAATCTTTTGAGTCTTCTTCTTAAAGAAACTCCATTATCAAAAAACTCTAACCGAATCTTGTCGTTGGTTCGAGGATTCACAAGAGTATTTAATAAAATTCTCAATTCATCATCTCTAAATATACCAATGAAGGACGCTATAATAGCACCAGCAGAAGAGCCTGAAATAACTCGTGGTAAAAGGCGTTGGTCTAATAAGGCTTTGGCTACTCCTAAATGATATAATCCCATTTTGGCTCCACCCGATAATAACAAAGCGGTCCTGCCATAAGAATGTCGCATTTCATTAAACACTGAAAGTTTTTGTTGTAGAGCAACTTCTTCCTTTTTCTTCTGATTTCTATCTTCGGTTGGAAACCCTTTTCGAATCGAATCAAACAATGGAGTACTCGAGAAACTTTGTCGAAATTCTCCTTCTGTGACTTGCTTGGTTTCTACACACTGCGAAACGTTCGCAAAATCCACAGTACTTAAATACTCCAATAACCAAGCAATCACGTGAACATAATCTTCCACTATAACTTTGGTTCCAACATGAGAATATTTATGCAAATCTGGATGACATAAACCTGCAAAGCGACGTTGCAATCCTGCTCTAACCACAAATACCAATCGTCTTATATCGTTTTCTCTATACAGTATTCCCAACTCAATAAGTCGATTTCGAAGCAGCTGAATATCGCAGCAAAAGCTAATGGACTCCTCTTCACGATACTTCCACTCATCATTTCCTTCCAATCTGTCTAGCAACTGTGCTGAGTTGTACCATTCCATATATGTTGAAGCCTTGTTTAGAACTTGATACAACTCATTCATAGCAAGACGATTATTTCGATTCCGCCACCAGTGCAAAAATAAATAAAGAGGAGAATAGTCACAAAACTTGGAAAATGAAAAAACTATCAAGGAAACATTAGCCTACTTGCCAATAAACAAAATAGACATACCAAGTGCTGGTCTTTGAACATTATCTTTACTCTCTATTGAAGAAGAATGAATGTCCTCTAATGTATTTTCTAAAGAATTGCACTTATTTTCTGGTTGTTCAAGGAGCCACTTGTCAACAGCACTTTGTCTTTGAGCTTCATAAACGTCTTGGGGAGGTCGAGGAACCAACTCTGCAAACAAATGGTCTGCTTCATAAGACGTGTTTCCCAAGTTCTGCTTACTGCTTTGGTTTCCTTTCCAACCCAAAAGTTTCCTAATAGGATAAGTAGACCAACTAAGACTCTTCCAAGCGAGTCGATAAGGAAGCAGTGTTGCATTTGTAACCTTCCTTCGAAAGGGTTCTTTGTCTATATTTTCTTTGAATAGCATGTGATAACTAGATTCATCACTTTCACTATAAAAGGAGTTATCTTTAGTTGTTGAAGCAGGAGACGAGGATATCGGTTCCACCATTCGGTTCTTTTCAAAACTTAAAACATTCCTTCGATTCTTATTATTTACGCTGAATCGTTGAGGAAAGCGATTTGGCTCTTTGAATGGCAGAATAATAAGGCTCTTGTTGAAAGAATGCCGGATAACCACTATCTACAAGTTTCTTTGCGTCCATTTTGCGAAAAGAAGCAATAAGTTGGTCGATGTCTTCTTCTTCATCTTTTTGAGAACTTTTGCTAACCTTTTGCTTCTTCTTTTTCTTTTGACGAGAAGTGACTTTACTGATAGCTTGTCCTGTTTCACTTTGCTTTCTTTCCTATTCTCAATACATAAGTTACGATATTAAAAGATTTCTCTATAAAATACCTGATAAGGAAAGTTATTATTAGAATGGGTAGAGTCTTCGGGTGACGACTCTTCGTCTCCAGTCAACTTCCATAGCTTTATGTAGCGTCCATCAATATCATTTACACTCTTATGGCCTAAGGAATATTTCTCTGCAAGCTGATGCAAAAAGCGTCGTTCATCATTGGATAGCTGAGAGGAGAATTCGATTGTTTTCGAGTCCGAATGAATAAACTTCATGAGCTTATCTTCGATGAGATTCATTTTAGTGTCTTCTTCAATTTGCTCATTCTTCGTCACTTGACAACTCGTTTTAGTCTTGAGTTTATTCTTCTTTGCAATATCCAAAATTTTGGATGACTCGTCTTTCTTCTTAGAGTGTTGAGGTTGGTTGGATACTTCCCCTTGAAAAGATGGATCATATTCTGTTGCGTATCGAATTTCTCCATTTTCAAAACAATAAGATACCAATTGAGAGAGGATGGGATCCTTTTCCATCATATCAGAGTTTCCTATGATACAAAGATGTCTTCTAGCTCTGGTGATAGCCACATTGATTCTTCTATAATCTGTCAAGAATCCCAATTCTTGAATATCATTGGAACGTACGAGAGATAAAATAATAGCCTCTTTCTCTCGACCTTGAAATCCATCTACTGTAGAAATTTCTATTTCTTCTATAATAGAGCATAAGTATTGTTCCTTTCATTCTTGACTTTGCCTACCTGAAAGCTGAACTATTTTTTGACGCAATTCTCGTATTTGTGCTGCATATGGAGAAATAATACCAATTTGTTTGGGTTCAACTTTAGCATCCAACAATTCCTTTAAATGTTGCAAACAAAGCTGAATTTCATTTCGATTTCTTTTGGATTCACAACTTAACAATAAAAGTGCGAGGCTTTCTGTTTGTTCATCAGTCAATAATGACTCGGTTTCTTCTGGACAGTCACAACCAGCTGTGTCAATCCACAATAAGGGAATTTCCGTATTACGATCCCTTTGAACCTCAGGTAAATCACACAAAAGATGATATTCAACATCTGCATCAGGAGAAAGCAATCCTAAGTCAACTCTATCAGTTATACAATCCTATTCAAATAGTAAAGCAACATACCTCTATAGAAAGTATGATTGCTCCATTCCGATATACAACGATGCATACGATATTGTACTTGTAAGACAGAAACAATCGTCTGAAGTTTTTCATGTTGAAAAATACGCTCCAGAATAGACTTTCCCAATCCATTCTCTAAGGCTTTTTGGGATTGTACGGTTGGCGGTAACTGAAAGGGATCGCCTGCCAGAACAGCTCTTTTCCCTTTTAACAAAGCTATCCAACACAACGACTCTAACGCTTGTCCAGCTTCATCAATAATAACTGTATCCAATCCATTTCTTCCTATTCTCGAATTCTCAGAAAACATCGACTCCATAGTCCAATCTCCAGCTCCAGTACAAGTACAAAAAATAATTTGGGTTTGTTGAAAAGAATAACTCATCGCTAAGGACTTTTTTTCCTTCCATTCCTTTTGTAACGATTTTCTCATCTTCCTCCATTCATATTGCTGATGACGATCTTTTACATGTTCCAATGAACGCTCAACGGATACTATTTCCGTTTCAATATCTTTCAACAGCTTTCCTTGATCCTAATTCGTGCAAATTATCGGATATCAAATAACTTGGGATATTCTTACATTCTCTTTCATCTGATATGCCATCGAGTATTTGTACAACTCAGAATTGTACCTCGCAGGATGTCCAATACGCATTGCTGACACATGTGGCTCTTTCTTTATCAACATTTCCATCAAGTTATCCACCGCAACATTCGATGGAGCACAAACTAGCAATGTCTCTCCTCTTTGCAATAACTTTCTAATAAGAGCAACTAGAGTTGTTGTTTTGCCTGTTCCTGGTGGACCATGAATTATAGTAACCGGATAGTTACAAGTGCCCATAAGACAAGCCTGGTTCTGTGAACTGTTCAATTCTGGATCCTCTTGGAACTCTATATTTTCTGGTCTCAAAAGCAGCTTTTCATAGTTGTTCTCCATAAATAAAGTTTGTCTTATAGAATACGCTCGGTGATTAGAATCCATATCTTTGAGTTCCTCCAAAGCTTTGAGGCATCGCTTCAAGGTAATATTTTCAAAGTCCTTTACTACCGCAACACGTTCGTTGTGTTCTTGGAGCTTTTCGAATATATTTTGTTCTCCTAAAGATACTATCACTTTATCTCCTGTGAATTCTTTCAAAACTCCTCGATAAACTGAGTAGCCATCGGGAGCAGAATGCACTTGGAAACGAAACAGAACAGGATCACCCTTGTGAAGTTTGGTTGAAGTAACCTTATCTTGACAAGAATTCTTCTCTAAGACAACTTGTATTGTTTCATCTTTGGAAGTTTTGGAAACAGATGTGATGCGCAAATTGTACACTGCTAAACCAAGAAGTTGTAACTTTTTCCAATGCTTCTTCTCTTCCAAGTTTTGTAGTGCATTTTCTATTCGTTTTTGTTCTTCCTCTGCTTCCCAAGAAAGTAAGGCTTTCTGTCTATCTACAAAGTCAACAACACTTTCCTTGTTGACTGTCCCAGTCATTGTTCTTCTTTACAACAATACAAAGAAGTGCACACAATAACCTATCAACTTGGGAATGTTTTATATATACAAACATTATCAGAATGATTTGGACTATGCTATGAACATTCTTAATATTTGTCTGTTTTATTTGGTTGTAACAATCTGATATTTGGAAGATTTCAAGTCTTACAACTCTGACGACGATGAGACGATGTCGTTTGTATTCGGATCGGCTGACCTTTTTGGTTGCGGTCGATAGACACTTGTCGGGATCTTTTTGTTCCCATATCGTTCATAACAACAAGTACCTAAACTATTCCAAAATACTATTTCATTGTGGTGTGTTATCCAAAAGGTGGTTACTTTTGAAAGCGTTATCATTTCCTTGTAGACAAGAGTCGTTGACAAGTTTGACCAAAAGGTTGTTTGGCTCGACCACCCAATCTACTGGCGACAACTCTATAGGAATGGAAGCGACGAAGAGAAATGAGTTGGAAGTTGTTTGTGAAGAATTGTCCAATATGAAGCGTACAGTGAAAGCAAAAGTTCCCAAAGGTGCAAGAGATTTCCTTCCTGAACAAATGGCTATTCGTGAAAAGGCTTTTCGTATTGTCTCCAAAGTATTTGATCGTCACGGAGCAGTTGCTATTGATACTCCAGTGTTTGAGTTGAAGGAAACTCTAACAGGAAAGTATGGAGAAGACTCCAAACTTATCTATGATTTGGCAGACCAAGGCGGTGAACTGTTATCACTGAGATACGACTTGACTGTTCCCTTGGCTAGATTCTTAGCCACTCACAAGATAACCAACTTGAAAAGATATCATATAAGTAGAGTGTACCGACGAGATAATCCAGCCATCCAAAGAGGACGTTTTAGAGAGTTTTATCAATGTGACTTTGATATAGCTGGGAACTTTTCAAGAATGGTTCCTGATGCAGAGGTTGGTTTATTTGGAATATGCAAAGTACTCGTCTCACCTTTGATAGGTCATTAAAGTGCTTTGTGAAGTGTTGGATGACTTGGCAGCGGTATCTTCTTTTCATGCAAAGATCCTTTCTAGTTATAAAGTCAAAGTGAATCATCGAGGCTTATTAGATTCTATTTTTGAGTTGTGTGGTGTTCCAAAAGAGAAAATTAGGGCAATTAGTTCTGCTGTGGACAAATTAGATAAGGAATCTTGGAACAATGTCCGATATGAGATGATAGAAAAGAAAGGTTTGGATCCTTGTATAGCAGATAAGATTGGTAGTTATGTACTTCGCCGAGATAATCCACAAAAGATGCTTTCATCATTATATGAAGACCCTCATCTTTCTTCTATAGCACGTTCATCTTTGGAAGACATGGAACTTTTGTTAAAATATCTTGAAGACTTGGGAGTAGGAGATTGTCTTATTTTTGATCTTTCATTAGCAAGGGGATTGGACTATTATACTGGTTTGATATTTGAGGCAGTTTTGACAACCGATAGCAATACTTCATTAGGTTCCATTGGTGCCGGTGGTCGTTATGATAACTTGGTGGATATGTTTTCGAGTCGTTCAGTTCCTTGTGTTGGTTGTTCACTGGGTATTGAACGAATATTGACGATATATGAAACTGCTGAACGAGAATGGGCCAGTTCGATGGGTCGAAAAATAAAAGCGAACAAGACCCAAGTATGGATTGCGTCCATTGGAGAACAAATGATAAGAGAAAGAATGAAATTGGCTAATGAGTTGTGGAAAGGAAATATTGCAGCTGAGTTTTCGTATGCAGAAAAACCTAAATTGAATAAACAATTACAACATGCCTTGGAAGAAGAGATTCCGTTGCTTGCTATAATTGGAGAGGATGAACTGAAAAGAGGAATGGTTAATCTAAAGATTTTGGCAACTAACGAACAAAAAGAGGTCAACAGAACAGAAATTGTAGATGCTGTCAAACAAGCTTTGAATGAGATGGAAGTGGCAATTGAATAATAAAGTCATTGGTTTGGAATCCATTTTCAACGCGTTATGGGATTGGTTGGAACAATAGACCGTACAGCCATATTAAGTTGGTGTCCAACCCAAATAGGACAAACAGACTTATTTGTTGTGGCAAGTTATGGTGGTTCTGTAGACCCCGGATTTGACTCCGGTTCTGTGCTAGAACTTCATTCCGTGGATTCGCGAAGCAACTCAAAAAAGATTGCAGAAAATACATCATCACAGGGACCTCTTCAAAAGTTGTGTTCACTTAGCTGCGAAGAAAAGTTTTTGAAACTTTCTTGGGGTAGAAAACCTAATAATGAAGAGCTTGGTTTGGTTGCTGGAGGTTTCTCAAGTGGCATTGTAAAAGTTTGGGATGTGGACAAACTGACCTCAAGAACGTCTAATACTCCTCTATTTTCAAGCGATAGAAAAGAAGCAAAGACTAGTAAAGGTCCTGTTTCTGCGTTGGAGTTTAGTCCTTTTATTAGTGGGTTATTGGCGAGTAGCGGCTCCGATTCAGAGTTTTATATTTGGGACTTGTCTCTATCAAAGCCTATAGAAGAGAGACAAGTAAAAGGATATTCTTTAGATAGTTCAAACCTTTTCAGAGGTGCTACTGGAGCTTCCAACTTGGCCAGTGCAGAACTTACTAGTTTGACTTGGAACAAGGGTAACCAGAGAATTCTGGCTACTGGTCATGTATCGGGCTTGTGTGTTATTTGGGATCTAAGTCAAAAGCGATCCGTCGTTAGTTTTCGTGAAAGCGATACCAAAAAGAGAATATCCTGTCTATCTTGGAGTCCTGTTATTCCAGTTCAAATAATTACAGGCTTTGACGATGATAAAGGCTCGTCATTATTCATATGGGATTTGAGAGCTACAAAAGTACCGATGAAAGACCTCAGTACGCATGCACGTGGCGTAACATCGGTTTCGTGGTGTTCGCATGATCCGAGTCTGATCATTTGCACTACAAAAGATAGTCATTGTATTATTCTTCATTCACAAACAGGGGAGTTACTGGGAGAAGTTCCTGCCGAATCTGGTTGGAATTTTGACGTTCAATGGTCGAATACTTTACCAGGCTTGGTTTCTGTTTGTTCATTGGAAAGCAAAGTTTCCATTTGGAATGTTGTCACTGGGACAAGTGATTCGATGAGCAACATGCAAGCAACTTCAAGTGCTTTGAAGGACTCATTTGGAGAAGAATTTGCCTCAGGTTTGCCACCCGAAATGGCTTGGAGCTCACCACGTGACTCGAAAAGGTCGAAAGAAAGTGTTCCTATATTGGGACATTACGCACCTTCATGGATGAAGCGTCGTAGTGGTGTTTCATTTTGTTTTGATGGAGCTTTGCTTTATTTCGGTGTTTCTGCTACACATCCAACACAGACATCACCGAGCTTTGTAGAAATCCAACAAACTCATACCAATCCTGATGTATTGTCTACCAATCATCGTATTCAAGAAATGTTGAGTGAAGGAAGACTTCAGTCATTTTGTATGGAGAAAATAAGTCAGAGATCTTCGAAGAAAGATTGGCGTACAAGCTTTGGTTCAGAAGTACATTTGGATATATGGGAAGCCATTGCACTTTGGTGTAGTACGCATCCCCGACAAGAGTTATTATCCCATCTTCAAAAATCCATGTCACCAGTCTTTTTAGAAGATACTCCAGGTCTAAGATTGATTGGATATGCCATATGTCCACCTATGTGTGCATTGTCCGATGTTGTTCCAAAGTCAGGTTCAGATGCTTTGCACCTCTCGGCAAAGGAGCAGATGAATGATCCCATTCAGCAACAACCTTCTGGACCAGCTCCTTGGGAGTTGGATGGGCAAGATGACCAGACTGTTCAAAGTTTACAAGAAGACATCGTATCTTCTCATTTGAGTTCACTAGATTTGCAAACAAAGTCAGCGGAGGATAGAACTGGGAAACTTTCGCCTGATGATAAACCCAAACTTGTTGAATATTTGCTTCAAGGCAATCTTTCAGATGCTGTTGATGCAGCATTTTCTGATAATCAACCAACTGAGGCTTTGGTTCTTGCTTCAGTTGGTGGCGTGGAGCTTTTTCGAAATGCGCGAATCAAATATTTGGAATATCAAGCCAATGCAACCCTAGCTTTTATTGTTGCATGTATAGAAGAAGAAAGTGAGGCGTTGAACATATTGAAGAAACTTCATTTGTCGGATTCCCATTCGATGACTTCTCATCCGTCATCATTGAAATGGCAGGAAGCGTTATCTTTGATATTGAATTACGCTCCTCCAGGTCCCACTTTTGTATTGTTATGCAATCAGTTAGGAAATAAGTTACAAGACGAACTACATAACTCAAAAGGTGCTGCTCTGTGTTTCTTATGTGCTGGAAATATACCAAAGCTATCCTATTCCTGGGCTTGTGAAGCAAAACAAGTTCCTCATCCACATCGTAGATATCGAAATTGGAAGTGGTCGAATACGGAAGACTTGTTAGAATATATTCAACGTTTAATGTTCCTTCGTGGCTGTATTTCGATGAGTGAAAGTGCATCATTATACAGTGAAGAGTTGAATACCATTGATGAGGAGGCATCGAAGGCATTTTGTGATTATGCAACGCTGCTTCTTGCTGAAGGAGAATGTCAGTCAGCACTTTCCTATTTGGCTCCATTGAATCCTGAAACGCAAGGTACATTTGGTATTGCAGGAGAACTTTTATATCGTACATATTGGAAACTTGGACAATCGGCTGCCAGTCAGTTGGGTTTTTCAGAGGCTCCTCCTTTTCCTTTTACTTCAGTGGAACCAAAACGAACATTGATAGAAACCGGACATCCGATAAATGCAGCATCTTCATCACCAAGAAACATGAACCTCAATACTGAGGAAAATATGCCACAGTATGGAGGGCCTCCAGTTTCAGATAGTACATCTTTTGTTTCCAATGTAAGAAATCTACAAGACGCTAGAGATGTTTCAAGATCTTTCGAATCTTTGCAACAGAGTCAGTTTCCTTCCAACGTTGCAGCAATGACCGCTCCGCTTCATTCAGTTAGTGGCCGAGCAGTCCCATTACAAGCAGCTTACTCTGTTTCGCAACCTTCCCTTTATACAGAAAGTATAAGTGCTGTTCCTGGAAGTGTTCCAACCGATGTTTCCTCAAGAACGACCACAGCAGCGGCATCTGGATATTATCCGCATCCTATTCAAGCACCTCCGTCCTATCAAGAATTGGCCAGTCGTCAAAATCAGAATTATCCAAATATTGCGACATCTAGTGAAGCTGCCAACGCTTCAAGAGTGCATCATGGAAACTACAAATACTTCGACCTTTCTGAACAGGTGATGGGATCCCAAGCGACTTTCAATCAACAACCTTCAACATTCACTGCTCCACCTCCGCCACCAAAGACAGCAACTAGATCTTCTTCAGAAACTTCTTATCTACCTAATCAACCAGTCACTTTAGGAAACGTTGTACCTGGAAATCAAGGCACTCTTCCTTCTGCTACGACAGCCACAACATCGTCATCATTTTCTTCCTCAGCTTCCATTCCTCCGCCTCCTCCTTCAAACACATTGAATACTTCAATGTATGATAGATCTCGAGTTGAAGCAACAAATGTTGCAACACAGCGGGGTATGGAAACCAATAGCCATCTTCAATTTTCATCCACATTAACACCACCTCCACCTACCAATTCAAGTATGCAGAATTGGGCTATGCCTTCTCATACAGTTTCATCGGGAGAGACAACTGGAACGTATGGAAATATTCCGAGTCAAGCAAATAAGTATTCTGCGACAGGAAATGCCGATGTTCAAGTATCGAAGGAATTGCCATCACAGCATAAGAGTCCAGCACAAACGACGACTCATGTTAGAAGTGGCATTGAATCTAATTCAGCATCCATATCATCGATACAGAGACAGCCAAGCGAGCAATCAACCGTTCCCAGTTTACCGACATCAGGACCATTCAGCAGTGCTTTTTCCAGTTACTCATCTCAAGCAAGCAATCCTAGTAAATCTGCTACGAATATATCCTCACCACCTATAATGACAGAATCTCCTTCGGGAAAAGATACAAGAGGTCAGATTACTTCTGTACCTACCTTAAGTGTAGCAGATATATCTCGAGTTCCTTCCAATTACAAATTGGTTGTTGACACATTGCGAGCGTTCTATTCCCATTGTCAATCATTGAATCAGCAACCTATATATAAGAGGAAATTGGATGATGTGAATAGAAAATTGGGTCAACTTGTGACGAAATTGAACAACGGTGAAGTAAATGACGAAATTGGAAGCAAGCTGATAGAACTTTGTAAAATGCTTGGACAAGGCAACTATGATGGTGCTTCAAAAGTTCAAGTTGTATTAACTCAACAACACTGGGAAGGGAATAGTTCATGGATTATCGCATTGAAACGATTGATAGAAGCTGGCAAAACAGGTAGTTAGAATTGCTTGAATACACTTGCAATGAATGTCTTTTGAAGAATTCGACTTGGAATAAAATGGCTTCCGAACATGGATGAAATTTTTCTCTGGAATGTCCCTCCTTTTGTCGATTTGGTCCTCATTCAAAATGAATTTGTTTTGTTGGTTGACGTGCCTCCTCTTCTTTAAATCGTTTCTACTTCTCTTAACTGTGTTTTGTCTGTTAGGAATCCAAGTTGTCCATTCCAATGAACTGATAAATAACGATGACGGTTTTCGGACTCTTAAACAAATAAGTATGGATTTGAGTGGTCCACAAGCTATTCGTCAGTTACAGAGAGAAAAAAAGGAACTAGTATACAAACTTGATAAGCAACGCTCGAATTTGCAGTTGATAAAGATGGAAAGATCTTTTGACATTCAAAGAAAGCATGAAAAAGAGGCTGAAGAATCGTATCTCTTGGATTTAGACACGGAATTAGACAAAAGAGTTGCAGAGTTACAACCTATTGTTGATAGTCTTGTTCAAAGGAGAAAGGAATTGGAAGAAAAGATTGAGGTAGTCACTGTGTTGACTGCAAAAGATGTGATTGATGACATGGTTCATTGTTAGATGTTGTCCAAAGAAGTGCGTTTTCTTCAGCAGACTACGGGTCAATATTCTTCAGAATTGAATCAATGGTTCGACTATCAAGTATGCAGCAACTATTTGTACCAAAAATTTGCTCATCTAGGTTTACAAGGTGGAAAGCTTGCATCCGGCAGCTCAGAGGCTCTTAAGGAAGTCTCGAGAGTTGGCAAGAATGACTTGGCAGAATCTACTAACTGCAGTTGATGGTAATGCTTTCTGTAAACTATTCTGCGTATTCTATACTAATATTATTGTCAAGCGAATAAGATATTGACGGATCATGTTGCTTCCGAGTTTGATAAATACTTTCATTTGCGTGAGAATTCTATAGAAACCGGAGTGTTGTTTCATCTACTCATTTTGATACCAATCATTTGTCTCTTTCGATTCTTGTTTCAGTTTACTCAAATAGCAAAATCTCAGATTACCTGCAAAACCCTCGTCATTTTTGTTTCTTGTTGTCAGATGGCTGTTTGTATTATGTTTTATTTATTTTCTATCGTTTCTAGGATGGATCCACTTGTCTTGATACAACGTCACTATGCAAACTTTCTTGGTATAGTTGTGATGACTATAATGTTGTCTCTGTTAGTCCTTGGAGGATGTTTCATTATTCTTTATTGGAGACAACGTTGTCAGAATATTTTGTCTTGTATATTTGGAATTGGATCAATTATGTTTCATTTCTATTGTTGTATATTCAAACCAGCCTTGATGGATGGTAAGTCATGGTATTTTATAGGTATTGACTGCCTATTCTATGAATCGATTTTAGACCCTTTGGCAGCTATGGGAAGTATTTATCTAATTTATTGTTCAATTTTATACTTTATGATAATGGACTTTCTACCAATCACTAGATGGGACGTTTACCAAAACTTTCAAAAGGTATGCTCTAAATTATATCACAAGAAGAATCGACTGCTCAACATATTATGGCAAAATAGTGGTTTAGTATCTTTTTAGTTGTCATTCATATTCATCCGACAAAACTGTATTATTCAATTCTTGAGAACCGCAAATATTTACCGTTTCAGTTTGATTGGATTTCACGTCAAAAGCTATTGAATGACATTAGAACTATACATTGGAGAATACGAAATACGCTTCATAGCTCTTCCATTCAAGTTAAACACTTATTGGAGAAATTGTACAGATTCGTTACAAAGCAATCCAAGTTCATCATCAACTCTAGGTCGTTCTGTAGTCAGCAGTCACCGGTAAGAAGACATTCAACCAAACTATATTATATAACCACCCATGAATTGGATACTCAGAAACTGAATATGTTGATAACTTCATCACCAAATTCTATTCATACTTCCCAACACGCTCTTTATAATCCAACCTTAAGACGAGAAAACTCGTCCAACAGGTGAGTTTGCTTCATTTTGTTGGCTTTTTATTCCAACCTTGTCTTCAACCTAGTCTTCGCTACTTGCCATGGTAATCACTTTCAAGTTTCAATAGAGAAAGACTGAAAAAACGCAATGATGATGCTTATTATATTCTCATGTTACCTATGTGGTCTCGAATTCTTTGCATTCTTTGTACTAAGTCTTCAAAATGGACATTTTGTTCTTCTGTTGGATGCAATGACCTAATGTTATTGAAACCAGTTTGTTCTCCACTTCTCAAAATTTGATCAAAACGCGGGAGAGTGGAAGGATAAGAATGTCTAGAAAGCGAATTGCTTCCTTCGTGCAATGCATGAACGAGACCTTCGTTGAATGGAGTCCATTCCGTAGCTCGGCTGCCAATATTGAATCGAAAACCAATTCTTAGAGCGCGTCCTCTCCGACCATTGATATCTTCATTTTGCAAGAGTCTTCTCTCTACTGGATTTTCCATCTGTCTTCTCTCTGCTGGATTCTCATAAGGAGCTGTTCCACTTGAACTGTTATTTGAAAGATCTACAGGTGCTCTGCAAGTAGGACAGGACAACTATATTGCGCAATGTTTAGTTTCGTGAACATATAATAAACTTTTTAGAATACCTGTCTTTTCAACCAACTTAATAAACACTTTGGATGAAACATATGACCACATGAAAGTTTTTTGGCATGGCGCATATCTTCTCTACAAATAATACAAGTTCTATCCACTCGGATCATTTCATCCCAAGTGGCATCTGGAAAGCGTTCATTCATAGTTGCCATCACTTGCTTATATCGTAGATATTCTGTATAGTGCTTTTGGAGACGTCGAATAGTCATATACATATCTCGAACAATATGCAAAGGCAATGCATAGACCATATGTATATAAGTAAAGAATGACATATAGGCACACAACTGCAAAAAATCGGAAACAATTTCACTCCAAAACATCCAAACAGTACGAGGCTCCCATTGTCCACCGTGAGAAATATCAATCATCACTAAAATATATTTGACTGAAGCAAACAATTGGGAAATTAATAAGATGCCAAACTATGCCAACAACAAATCAATATCTAATATGTGCAACGCAAAACTCAGCTTACTTCAAACGCAAATAGAACGAAAAAGGATGACCCCTTCAATATTACTCGTTGAATAGAGAATATCAAAAAACTCACGTCACAAACTGTTAACAGACACAAGAGACAAGATAGTCTCACACTTCGTTGCCAAGTTTGATTGGGAGTCTCTTCAACCTAAACAAGCGTCATCTTCAGCTTGGTAAAACAACATACACTACACATACAAAGTCAACACGGTCTTTGGCAAGCCAATGAAATATTTTGAAAAACAACAAGACTGAGAACAAGACAAGGAAACCTATCCCAAACTCTTCCCGAAAGATGGACATGGCCAGAAAAGTTTCCAGTACAGTTTCTTTGGTTCTAAAGGTCAACATTTCAACCTCTCTTGAGCGAAGGTTTCCTAATAAAAGCAACTGTAGACCTTTGCCAACACACAACGCCAAAGAAGCCACAAAGTTTCCAAGTGCAAGTAAGGAAAACTTGGAAACCAAAAAATAATTGACTGCTCTATAGAAATATATTTGAAACCAGAAAGCTCGAAGAACAGCAAATATAACTAAGAAAAAGGAAGCACACATGTAGATCCAAAAGGAAACTCTCCAAACCATACTTCAAATGTGCCAATGAAAGTTTATCAACCAAAGGCTTTTCAGCCTCCCTGTTGGACCCGACTTGGTGGACACTTTCAAACTATTTTTGGAAGTATTTTTCCCATACCCAATATAAGATATGATAAAAGAAGACGTTTTTTCACTCCTGATGGAGATTTCTTTGATGTGGATATTGTTTTTGCCTGTGGCAAACAGAAGCCTTATGTGGTTGTCTGCCATGGCTTGGAGTCTTCTGCGCACTCCTCACATTCTTTGAGAATAGTCGAAAGTTTTGCAGCTCTAGATTGGAATGTATTTGCAATCAACTATAGAGGTTGTTCTGGAGTTCCCAATCGAACCTTGAGAACCTACCATGTTGGATTTACGGAAGACCTGGAACTGTTAACCAAAACTATCTATGAAGATACAGAAGGAAGTTGTACAATATATTTGGCTGGTATTTCTTTGTTTTTATGTTAATTTATTTGTTTGTTCTATTTCATATCGAGGCTTTAGTTTAGGAGGGAATATTATTATCAAGTTTTTAGGTGAGTTGGGAAGCACAGCATATGAACGTCGTATATTAGGAGCCGCAGTTGCTTGCGTACCTCTCAATCCCTTTTATTGTCAACCTAAAGCAGATCGAGGTATTTCCAAATGGATATATGTGAGAAGATTTCTATCTTCCTTTAAACAAAAAGCAGAAGAACAACACAACAGATTTGCCAAAGCATTGGATATTCAACGATTGCGAAAGATAACTACTATAGGAGAACTTGATGACTATTATATATCTAAAGGTATAGAGTTTTGATTGTGCTTGTCATAGTTACATTTATCATTTGAAGTGTTTGGTTTTAATGGAAAGGAAGACTATTATAGAAAGAATGGAGGTGAATTCTTTTTGCCTTTTGTAAGAGTACCTTTGCTTGTTCTTCAGTCAAAGAATGATCCTATTGTGGATACGGAACACTTGCCATGTCCTCAATTATTTGAATCTCTTCCTATTCATTTTGTAAGAATACTTGGTTGTTTGAAAGAATAACTTATGGAAACAATCTAGTTGTATACAGAGTATGGTGGACACTGTGGATATTTCAATGGATTCTTTCAACCTTCTTATATGGCACAAGAACTTTCGCACTTTTTGTTGTTTGTCAATAAAAGTTGTTGAGATGATCATCGTCGTATGATTATCATTTGGGTGAGTGGACTAATCATTGTTTTGGGTGGTGACTGAGAAAGATCAAATGGTAAGAAGAATGTAGTGAAATAACTTTTTACTAAAGGAGACAAAAAAAGGGAGATAGCATTCTCACATATAATGGAGGTTGTGTTTTAGCTATGGCAGGACATAACTGTGTTGCTATTGCTGCTGACCGAAGATTTGGTGTTCAACAAGTAAGTTTGAGTTTCATATTGAAGGATTGACTATTTATGGAAAAGTAGACAACGATAGGCACAGATACAACGCGAATATTCAAAATCAACGATAGACTCATGTTGGGTCTTACTGGTTTGCGTACCGATGTTACAACGCTGTATAACCGTTTTGTTCAACGACTCAATTTGTATCGCCTACGAGAAGAAAGAGAAATCAAACCTTCATCCTTTTCAAATATGGTGGCTTCCACTTTATACAGTAGAAGATTCTCTCCTTATTTTGTGGAACCTGTTGTGGCTGGCTTAACTGAAAAGGGCGAACCCTATTTATGTGCACAAGATCTTTTAGGTGCACCTCTATTTGCAAATGATTTTGTTGTAAGTGGTACTTGTGCAGAAAGTCTGTATGGCACAAGTGAAACTTTTTGGAAACCCGATCTCTCCCCTGCAGAACTATTTGAAGTTACTAGTCAGTCGTTATTAGCAGCAGTAGATCGAGACTGTCTTAGTGGTTGGGGTGCAGTTGTCCATATGATTACCTTGGATGGTATTGAAACCAGATTACTTAAAGCACGTATGGATTAGGACTCTTGATAATATGAAACATTGATTGTTCAAGTAATTTGCCATATTCTAGTCTTCCACCAATCATTTCAGTGATCATCACGATGACATTTTTCAACCTCAATTTCTAGGCTTTTGTTTCTTCTGATATTGAAAAAGAATTTTCGAATCCATTCTGCACATTCTTCTTCCAGTATACCACCCATAAAAGTTATTTGATGGAATGGATGGTCTACTTGAACAAGTGGATACTACAAAAACAACAAGATATCAGAGGAAAACAATAAGAACTGCAACTTACCCAACTTTCGATAGCACCCAGTCGAAAATCTTTGGCTCCATAAACTACCAAAGATACTCTAGCAAGTTGTAAAGCAGATAGACACATAGCACAAGGTTCCAAAGTACTATAAAGAGTAGTATTCAATAATCTCCAGTTTCCACAAACTTTTGCTCCTGCTGTACACTAGAATTAGGATTATAAGCAGTATCATAGCCAAAACTTGCCTTGGATGCACTGCAGCTCTGCGTGTTGGGTAGGATCTTTGGTTGTTTCTACTTGGTTTCTACCTTTTGCTATCACTTCTCCTTTGGCATTCACTAATACAGCTCCAATAGGAACTTCTCTTTGATAAAAAGATTGCTTGGCCAACTCCAACGCTATTCTCATAAAATGCTCATGTTGACTTTGGCACACAAGTGTATTAGAATACTTTTGCCAAACGATTCTTGCTCTCTTCTTCTGATACAACCAACCAGGAGTAGCTACATGTTGGGGAATGACAAACAACACAGTCATCTTTTGAGGAATCCTAAAGTAATTGGAGAATCCACTTTGTAAGATTTTGTTGGATCAGATGAAACTTTTCAGAGAGAGGAAGAGGAAACATATATGTGGCTTTACTGAAGTTCACTACCAGTTTGGGGGTAGTAGAGACGGAGAAGCAATCTTTCGAGGTATTCGAGATACCAAAGAAAACAGTTCGAAGACTCCCTTTTATGCAGATTGGAACAATTTTCGTTCTCACTCCAGTTTTACTTCTAGGAGGGTGACTTTTGGCCAAAGTAGGTTTCTCAATAATGTTTATTTTGAAAATTTGAGTGTTTGGTTTTTGGGGATATAGAAAATTCACAATATTGCCGTGCTAAACGTGGTTCGAGCGCCTTTTGGAGTCAAGTCCTTATTGGGGCTTGTAGAAGAAAGTCATGGGCAACTTATTGTGCTCTAGATGACCATGTAGCAAACAAAAAATCCAACGAGTCTCGATATTTTCCTTCAAATGGTTGCACAGATAATTCTAGTGGACCAAAGACAGCTGCCAGTCGTTCACATCAAGACTCGTCACGTTTAGAGAAAGCAGATATAGCACTGAAAGGTCAGATGGACAAGATTGAAAGAAGCACGACTGATGTACAAGCCAACGAATCTACTAAAATAGCTTTAAGACCTCATCATATAGTTAAATTGTTGGATTCTTTGGTCTTTTATGATGACATTCTTCGACATGACCCTTTATGTGAAGCTGCAGTAGATTTAGTTGAGAATTTAGCGACTCATTGGAATAAGGAAAAGAAATCTTCAAGTTTGGATGAACAAGGAGAGGAAAATGATGATGATGATGATGATTATGAGGACGATGAAGTGGAAACCGAGTTGGAAGAATATGATTCTGAAGATTTGGTATCTGCAATATCTCAACTGACCAATTCTAATAGCAATTCAACGGAGCGCAGTTATTTTTCAACGACTTCATTTTTACCTTTGGGTTTGTCTTTGTCTCATCAAGGAAAGAAGAGCACTAGTCTTTTCGAAGCTTGTAAAGCATATCTTAGAGTTTTAGCAGAATTCAACTCTTCATGGGAAGACCATTTTATCCAACTTGTTCTTTTTTATAGTAATAATTCCTTTACTCGAGCTTGTATTCGAGCTGAAGGTGTCCATTCTAAGCTTCAGCCATGTATTGTTGCCAGTGCTTGTCGTGACTTGTGTGCATTGGAACAACTCTACCGATATTTAAACCCAGATATTCTTTCTTATTGGGTGAATGAAATATCTCCAGAACTTGGCCAGCTATTTTATTTAGATGGCAAGGTTGCCTCATCTTCGTATTATCAAGTAAAGGACAAAGATGATATAGCACTGGCAGAATTGATGAAAGAATCCTACTGTCGATGGCCAGAACTTGTAGAAGAATTGATCAAAAGATATGGAAAGAGAGGTTGTGGTGTGTTTGCCGTAAATTACGTATTTCGATATGTCGGCTCTTCCAATCAAAATTTCCTTCCTTTGGAGAGTTTTGATAGTGTACATTTAGATGAGCTTACTGGAATGGAGGAACACAAGGTAGCTTTTATGAAGAACTTAGAGTTGTTCTTGAGTGGCAAAAGAGCGCACAATGTCCTTTTGATTGGTTCTCGAGGAACAGGGAAGTCATCATTAGTCAAGGCAGTTGCACAAGCAAATTTTGAACGTGGTTTACGTATCATTCAATTGGATGATGCTTTGGAACTTCGAGAACTTCGCAATTCTTATTCAGAAATGTCTCGTTTACCACAGCGGTTTCTCGTATTTATGGATGATATTGGTGCAGACATGACCAGTGAGGAAATTCGTGCGTTAAAGTCTGTAATGGAAGGTGGCTTACAAACTATTCCCTCGAATATTCTTATTGTAGCTACTTGCAATCGCAGAAGTTTGTTATTTCCTGAGGTTGCTAGAGCAGAGTCAAGTTATCGATATCGTGGAGGAGAAGATGTCAACATGTGGGATGCAGAAGAGGAACGTTTGGGTTTGGGAGAACGGTTTGGACTTGTATTAACTTTTGCTCCTCCCGATTCGAAGAGATATGTACAAGTTGTGAAGCATTTAGCTCATTGTTATTCCCTCAATCCTCATGATGGTATGTATACATTTTCATTCATATTATGAATGCTTTACAGTTGTTGTGTTTCTTAGATTTTCTTATACAAAGAGCTGTCGATTTTGCCAAACGGAAAAATAGCTATTCAGGTAGAACAGCCAAACAATTTATTATACAGATATGGAGTGAGCAAGCCTATCTTCAGGATTCCTGGAAATCTGATAAGAATGGATGAGATTTTGTCATTACAGCAAATATATTGCAACTCATGTATTATCGCATATAGTGACTTGGGTAATGCTTTTATAAACAATATCTAAAGTGGGCAATGTTGGATAATAATTTCTATTCATTATTTTTTTCTATTTTTGTTTCTTCTCTGCAGTTGTTCAGCACATTTTCGATTGTATCCAATAATCAAAGGCTGTTCCTTTTGAAAGAAAGGACTTGCATTGTACTCAGTGGTTGGATCCAAGACATCTCGATATGCTTTCTTTCTTGTGGAATTTTTAAGTTTCTGTTGTTTTTCCATATATTGGTCTTCACATAGAATAAGATTAAGGGCATTTCGTCCCGTCTGAGGTTTTGGAATAGGAAACTAGACAAACCAACGGTCATTCCTCTATACAAACAAAATGTTTCCATCAACAACACTTACAATAGTTCCCCTAAGGTTATTCTTCTTTCTTCTGGGAGGAAAAACCAATAAATTTCCTTGTTTATCGGTTTTACAAGTTGTCCTCAAAAGAGTGTGATTTCCACAATGAGGACAGAATAGTCGTTCCACTTCCTTTGTAATATGAAAGCACGACTCACATTGAAGAACAAAGGATTTCAATTTCTTTACTCGTCTTCCATCCGGTGATATCAATACAAGACCCATCTGAAGCAACAAATTCTGCATAGAAAAGTCGCTAGTCATACAACTCACTCTGTTCTCTTGAGCAGAAGATTCTCTTGGAATACACTTTTGTGAATTCTGCATCAAAGAATCAACATTCTCTCCATGAATCCAGACGTCAAAACTGTCTGTTGCTATTTCTTCCTTTAGTTGAATATCAGAAAATGCAGTTTCTATCTGTTTGACTGTTGAACCATCTTCTTCAGCTCCTTCTACTGTGGAATGACCCAATTCCCAACTCTTCGATTCTCCAAGGTCACCTGGCAAGTGTTCAATGATCTCAGGTTTTAGAAACTTCCGGCCATTTCTTTCCAATTCCAACGTCAAAGTCAAGGAAAGTACATGAATATCAACTCGAGATAGATGAGAATAATCTCCAGTACGACGTGCAAAGTCCACAACTGCAACCTCTCTTTAATACAAATCTATTTGTTCTACAAGACTACTCATACCTGCTTTGACCGAAGAGCTGTTGGGTTCTCTTACAATAAGAACGGACTCCAAATGCTGTAAACGCCTTCTTGCCTGGGCATCCCTGACTTCTTGTATAACTAGTGGACTCGTATAAATATAAAATGCTGAACCATTTTCAGTTTGTCCTAAAGTTGCTCTATGAAATATTTGTTCATCGCCATGAATCAAAGCACTCGTATCGACTACCAGTCGCATATCAACGACATTTGGAATTGACGACGCCGTAGGACTTGGAAGCCTCATACTACTAGTCAAGTATGGGAAAGAATTATAGAACATGTGAGTAGCTTGATGAGAAATTCTTACTCTTTGTTTTAGCTAATTACGAAAAGGCTCAAAAACATATCGAACACCTCGTAGACCCTTTGAGAAGGAAAGATTGGATGCTGAGTTAAAGCTCGTTGGAGAATATGGTTTAAGAAATAAGCGAGAATTGTGGCGTGTAGAGTTTGCCTTGTCCAAAATTCGTGCTGCAGCAAGAGACTTACTTACGTTGGAAGAAAAAGATCCACGTCGAATATTTGAAGGAAATGCTCTTTTGCGTCGTCTAACACGCTTTGGTCTGCTTGATGAAACACGTCAGTCTCTTGATCACGTATTATCTCTTAAAGTACAAGATTTATTGGAGAGAAGATTGCAGACTCAAGTATTGAAATTGGGTTTAGCCAAGTCGATTCATCACGCTCGAGTATTGATTCGTCAAAGACACATTCGGTGCGTATATCTTTTTCTATTTTCTCTTTGCTGTTTTAACCATTTCATAGAGTTGGAAAGCAGTTGGTTAATGTTCCCTCTTTTATGGTTCGTGTGGATTCACAGAAACATATTGACTTTTCTTTGGATTCACCATTTGGTGGTGGTCGTCCTGGTAGAGTAAAAAGACGCAAGTTGAGAGAAGCCTCAAAAAGAGAAGCTGGAGGTGATGAGGAAGAAGAAGATTAATCAATAAAGATCAAATCATTCGATTATCACACAAACACACTTTTATTTGGCTATTTAAGGTGCCAAAGCTGGTGCTCGAACAAATGCTCCCAAAGTATGGAACAATAGTCTTACGTCTTGAAGAGGATTTCCTTTGGCAACCGTCTTATAAAGATAAGAATCAAAAGTCATCTGCTGCACGTATTCATCTTCACAAAGTTCAACAAATGCTTCACGAGCAATATTATTACGATAAAATACTGCCTGTAATATATCCAATACTTTATAAGTAGACCAATATTTTTGATCCCATCTCTTTAAGTAAGTCTCTTTCAATTCTGATTCGGAAGGAATTCTTTCGCCTTGTTGAGAAATTTCTGCAATTGCTTCTGCACACATACGTCCCGACTTGGCAGCAAAATAAATACCTTCACCGGAACATTTAGTTACATAACCTGCAGCATCACCAACTAGAGCAACTCTTCCAACTACTCTTCGTGGTCGAGGATGTTCAGGAATAGGATGTGCTTCCACTTTAATAATATGACCGCCACTCAATTTCGATGCTGCTCTTGTACGTATGGCAGCTTGATACTTTTTAATAGAAGGTCGATCAAGAACTGTTCCTGTTCCTACTCCAACGTGATCATATTTGGGAAAAACCCAAGCATAGAAATCAGGTGATACATCATCTCCCACATACATCTCTGCAAGTTCCTCATAATAGGCCATCTTTTCTGGAGGCAGTCGGATTCTTTCTTGAAATGCAATGGCATAGTTGTAATCACCAGCATCGATAACCTTTGCAACACGTGAGTTGGCACCATCCGCTCCAATAATCATATCTACTTGCAGTGTATTGGGCTTTCCTACTCCATTTCCTTTTTCTGAAAAGTCACTATAGCAAATGACATAAGGTTCCCGATCTGTTTTAGGTAATACAATATCCGTAACCAGTCCATGAATAGCTTGTGCTCCGTGTCGAATGGCTCGTTCTCGAAGAAAAGAGTCCAAAACTTCTCTTCTGGTCATTCCAATGTATTCATGTGGCTTCAAAGTCCTACCAACATCCACTTCTCTATTGGATGGTGATATCATTTTCATACGACGTACTTTTCGGTCAACAATATCCAAAGGTAAACCAAACTCTTCAATCATACACAAAGGTATGGCACCACCACAAGGCTTAGCGTTATCCCACTTCCTTTCAAAAATAAAAGTCTCAATTCCAGCTCTTGCAAGTGACTCTGCAGCTGAAGATCCACCAGGGCCACCACCAACTACTGCAACACGGAGTTTGGCCTCCAACAAAGTCTTTCAAGGAAACATGTATTAGCTCAATGAAAATAACTTTTTTTTTTTATAAAAACAATGAAGTTACCTTGAAGTGGTTATATCTTGAAAAGTGAGTTCTTAATAAAGAGGGACGAAGTACCCTTTGCGGAATAAAGTGACAACAACCAACATTTTTGCAAGAAAATTTCAATGAGCCTCTTTGTATATTACTACAGTCTAAACTAGCAAAGGATATGGGAGAAACAAAGCCAGTGTTGGATCCAATAAAGAAATTCTGCAACATGCTGTTCTCAGATCTCAAAAAACCTCACACTGCAGTCACTCCGATAAATATTCAAATGATGAATGTCCAGTTGGAATTGTGATTCTTTACTCAGTCGGTGATGATTACTTTGTTTTGACAAACACAAGACAAACACTGAAGCTCTTAGCATTATTTAAATAGAAAAAGGTATCATGCAGACAATGAAAGCTGACAAAACCCAAGTTCCTCTTACGGACAAGTCGATTCCACAAATGGACGACAGGTTGGCTAGAACTATCTTTGTGGGAAACGTTCCTTTACAAAGCAAACGTGAGAAACTTGTCAAGTTTTTCAAAAGTTGTGGGCCTGTTGAAAGTGTAAGGTTTCGTTCCATTCCGGTGAAAAATGTCAAACTCCCAAAGAAAGCAGCAGTTCTTTCCGGCGAGAGGCTACCTGAAAGGGATTCAATGAATGCATATGTTGTGTTTAAACACAAAGATTCTGTTGAAGTTGCCTTATCAATGAATGGAAGTTTGTTTCAAAACAAGCACTTGAAAATTGATAGAGGTGAACGTTCTACTGTTTCAGTTGGCTATTGTATTTTTGTTGGAAATCTTCCTTTTGATGTCGAAGACGAGCAAGTATATGAAGTCTTCTCCAAAATAGGCTCTATCAAATATGTTCGAATTATCAGAGACAAAAGTACTGGCTTCGGAAAGGGTTTTGGTTACGTATGTTTTAACGAATCGATTGCCGTTATTGCTGCAGTACGAATGAATGGTTCTATACAAGTGAAAGGAAGAGTCGTTAGAATTTTTCGTTGTAAAAACTCTGAAAAGTTGAAAAGGCAAACTACCCAAAAGTCTATCCCAGCAAGTAGACAACAAGCAAGGAAAAAGAAGAAACGAGGGAAGAAAGGATTGGACCTTTCCATAACGAAAGCTAAGAACAGAGTACGAAATAAGAAGAATAAGATGATCAAGAAAGAGAAAAGGCGTAAATGATCAGTACTCGAAAACCTCCGAGTTGGATGGGAGTTGTATCAAGCCAGTTCTTTTGTGTAATACTTGGTATATTTATCCGGTTCGAATACTGTTATATATATATATATTCCTCAGAGTACAAATAATACAACAAGAAGTTGAGAATATTTAGCTAAACATAGTCAACGACGCTATTTTCAAACCAGTCTTGAAAGGCCTCCATAGTCGTCCCTTCCGTTTCCAGTAAAGGTTGTTGGAAGTCATCCAATATAGGAACTGTCTGGCTTTCCTTGATGAGATCCACGAAAGGGTCTCTTGCAGGTTGCTGGACATCATCTTTCAACTGAGGGTTCCTTTCTTCTTCTAGACTATGGTCAAAACCTTCTTTTGGACCGAAATGGTTACAACTCGACTTGTTACTGAACTCTTCGACACGCTTCACTCTTGCTTCGAGGTTTATTGCACGTTCTTTCACTTGAGTCAAAAGCGAAAACAGGTCATCCATATTCCGCAGTTTACGCTTCCTGCCTGTATTTTTCACAGACTTTGACAAGACAGATGTGCCTTTGTTTGTCCCTGAGCAGCAAAAACTTGGATCCAAGTTTTTGGAAGACATGAACTTTACCAATGATGATGCGAAGAGATTGTATGGATGGTTCCTTGAAACTTTGAAGAAAAGTTTCTTTTCTGATTTGGTCACTAATTGTTGAGTTATATAAATAGTAGTTTACATTCATTGGTGCTTTCTGTTCATTGATATTGATTGATAATGAGTCTTTCCAACTTATCTCTTGTAGCCAAAACAGCCATAGCTCATGTTTTAGCGACAGCGAACAACACTTTTGTCACTGTGACAACACCCAAGGGAAAAGTTATGAAAATCGTTTCGGCTGGTTTGGTTGGCTTCAAGAAATGTCGGCGTGGAACGTCGCTTGCAGGATTTACGGTTGGTTATGAAGCAGGAAAAGTTGTAAAGGATCGTGGGTATTCCTTGATAGAAGTGCGACTCAAGGGATTTGGAATCGGGAGGGAGTCGGCTATACAAGGCTTGAATCGTGCTGGATTAAATGTAGTGGCTTTTTATGATGTAACTCCAGTGCCTCATAACGGTAGTCGGCCACCAAAAGCTAGACGTCTCTAGAAGCTATGGATTACAAGTAAAAGAGGTCAACTGCCTGTTAAAGACAAGTAAATACGTATCACGTAAGATAAGTTACTTGCCGATTGAGGCGCAATTTCTTTTCCATGGAGAACATATATATATATATATATATATTGGAAACTTTTGATAGATTCTCTTTCTGATTTTGGTCATAAAAAGCTTAAAAATGGCGCCAAAATAATTTTTTCTTAGTAAAGAAGCTGATAATGTTTTAGCCTATGCTAGAAATTTTGAACAATGATTCATGACAGTGATGCCAGTACGTTAGCACCAGATTCTCCTCTAAACACATACAAAGTACGTATAACTACTTCTAGATTATAAACCATCAGTAAGTCAACATGTAGTGTGCCAATAAGCCAAACGCTACCAATTCGCCGGAGAACATCAAGGCCCGATTAAGATTTGCACAAAACGACAAGACAAACTTTGAGCACAACTACGCCTCAAAGAAAACCAAGACATTAGCAAAATCAAAAACAAAAAAAGAGGCGCAGTCCAACCAAACAAAATGCAAGAAAACTAACAAATCAACCACCAGTAATTATGGGAGGCGAGTATCAAAAAGTTTCATTTCTAGTAATGGCCAAGTAAAACAGTCAAACTCTTCCGAAGATTCTTGTAGAAACAAACCTTCCTGCGACAACCAATTCCAATCTGAGGTTAGAAACATACTTCTTTCTGATATACATATTTCAACACACAAAGCAGGAAATTGACAACCAGGAGAATGAATCTTTTCAACAAGTTTCAGAAAAATTTAAAATATTGCAAGAAAACTGGTCATTACGTTGGGAAATTCTATACATGAAATGGCAACGGCTTCAAAGCACTTTAGATATCCATCAACCGGAGCCAACTGATAAAATTGTTTACTCACAAGATGCACCAATTGTTGAAATATCGAACATGTGGAAGATGTTTATGGACAACATGGCCTTGGTCAAGTTACATGATAATCAAGATGGAAGCATTGTCACATATTCTTTAGACTCCACAAGTGAATTCTGCATTGCTCAAGAACATTGTGTCTCAACCAATCAACGGATTTCGTTCCTTCTTCATCTCCTTCATGAAGTTATTGCTCTATACAAACGACCAGAAGCGAATCTAGAATCGAACTGTTTTGAACAGAAACTCGAGCTCTTCTACCAAGTTTGGAACTCCCTAACAGAAATGCTCTGTGATATAACGCATACTCAAAGTCAATTTGCAAGCATTTGGCAAAATTTACAACAGTTCCTGGTACTTCATTCACTTATAAAGCTGCTAGTCTCATTTTCTAAACTTTTTCAGATAGGTTTATTTTCTGATATTGTTTATGGGAATATACAAGTAGCTGCTTCCGAGAAAATTTTACAAGTCTTCTTTCACACCAACATGACACAAATAACAGAAAATCTGGGTCGACAACTAAAAACAGCTATAGTTGAGGTCATTGACAGATACAAGACGGCACTCTTGGAACAGCAATCACACCATTTATTATTGACGCGATATACAGACCTGGCGTTGTTACTTGAACGTTTGCCTTGTTGCGTATGGGACCAACAAAACGAAACAGCTTTGGAGCAAATTGCTACTACTTTGACTTTTCGTTTTCCTTTTATTGCAACTCTCCTTTTTGCAGTCTCCCTTCATCACAAATACAAGTCTGCTGCATCTGCTGCTCCGTTAAGTTCTCAATCTCAAACGTCATAAACTAAACTTGATCGTCGTCTATATTGAAGAATGAAAAAACTACACGTTCAAACTGCATAAATTTCTCGTGGCTTCTAGCCAGAACAAGTTTTTCTAACGGATTCTACTGATCATTCAGTACAAAGACATAAAAAACGATAGCCACCATACTGTTGCCTCAGCAATTCTTTGAAGCTCTTGACGAAAGTTTTTGTCTTGAAGAAATTCCTGTATACTGGTCGACTGTGCTTTGGAAGAGTAAAGAGAACTAGCACAAACAGACTTTCATATCTTACCGAGTTGAAGAAACTGCTTCTCAAGTTCCGCGTCTACTTCCCAATTTGCCGTTTGGCAACTTTCACTAGTAGTCAACAAAGGAAAAGAGGAACTATTTCTTTCTGTATTAGAATTATTCAACTTTGAAGTTGTGTTGTGTTCGCACTGTGGAAGCTGCCGAAAACATACAACGCTGCAACTTGTAGAACAAATAAGATCCAGTCTGTTGAGATGTTAACCTACTTACTATGGAATTCCTGTTTTTGGCGCTTTGTACCTTGCAGGTTCTTTACAAACAGCGCAACACGCATTTGAAACTGTCATGCTTTGTATGTTATCCTTCAATCCTACACTAATTTTGGAGCTGCCTGTGTTGCTAAAGTTGCTATTCATTTTGCCCCACAGTCAATAGTTGAATGCAAATCGAACGTGTTTTCTGAATACAGACTAGAACTTGTCCTAATTGAAAGAAATTTCAACGTATAACAGCACTAGAAGAAATGGAGAATGCTCTTCTCTCAAGGAGATCGCTTGACTATTTTCATGCTTCGAGTCCTGTTATGTTGGGGTTGTCCATTGTTTGCATAATTTAATCTAACAGTTCTTGAATGAGTCTATGTATTTTCCTGCACTTGAGATTATTTTAATGAATGCATACAGAAGCAGACCAAAGTGTCTACAACACATGTTTTGTATTCGTCACAAGGAAACGACACAAACATCATATCACTTTCGATAGATAACAGCTGTCTAATATTATCTTCATCTAACCATTTATGGTGACCATAAGCAGCTTCTTAGTTTGCTATTTAAGACAAGAGGAAGCTTTTCAAATGGCCTGTTGAATAACTAGGTATTATTATATAAGAAAATTTCTCACAAAGATACAACCAACATACTGAATATATATTTGCAATCCAACTCTTAGACTTTGCAGGGAAACCTCGTTTCCCCTTATGAAACACGTTCTTTATATTCCTTAATAAATTGCAAACCAAATCTACCAAGTTATTTTCATGTTGAAAATGCCGCTTTGTCCATCTCAATAGTTCGTTTATCAACCATCATGTCTTAAAAAATCATAAAGAGCACTAGTATCAAACCCAAACTAGTGTCTAAGTTGAGACGTTCTAAGATGCATGACACGTCAGATGGAATTCGGAGGGAAACCCAAGTAAATTTGTGTCGCCTGCCCCCTGGCGACACTCTCCATGTGGATTGGCACGAAATTTCTATTACCAAATTGCTTGTGTGGCGGACTTCTCCAGCTTGTGTCTACTCGTTGAAACTTGTGGTGAAAAAACACCAACTGGTTAAAATAGACTAGTAACAAGCTTCACAGTATTTTTTATCTATCTAGGGGTCAGGAAGTTGGATTCAAGTGAGTGTTATTTAGTTCGAGTTGTCAGCAATATTAGAGGTATTGTCAGTAGTTTGAGTTTCTTAAGTGTTTTGGTTTGGGTGCACCCGTACTCTTTATCAACAAAAAGGTCTGAAGGTGTTTTATTCGCGAAGTTTGTTTGGTCGTGATAAGAGGGTTTCTTCGATGGTAGAACCAATTTATTCCTCGGAAGAAAGGCAAGTTGCGCCGAATCCTATGGAACCACCTGTAGTTTCAGTAACTGGCGATGAACAACAAGCACTACTTAGCCTCTTGAGTACAACGACAGCCATAAGTGACTCTCAGATTAGGGGTTCCAACAATGAAACTCAGCCCAAGACTTACATATCGCGTGATGTGTTTTCTGTACCTTCGAGCCTACATACTCACAATGTTTCGTCTGAAGCTGTATCAGGTTCTACTGGAATTGCTTCTCTAGGCTCCGATAGATTGGTTTATGATACAAAGGAATCGACAGGATGGTATTCTTCAAATCATGTTCCTCTGACTACGATTAACGGTCACGAAAACGGCAAAATATCCCATTTTGAGTCATCATCTCAAGTTCCTACCCATGTTATGTCTGCACCTGCACGTATTCCTTTGAATGAGGAGCCATACTATAGAAAGATTGATCCGCTGCTTTCTACTAGTAGTGAATTTAGCACAGTATGGAAACGTGGAAGAAAACAAAAGTATGCTCATTTAAGTGCAGATGAAAGGAAAGCTATTCGAGCTGCACAAAATCGTGAAGCTACTCGTCGTTCGAGAGAACGTTCACGAGTTCGTTATGAAATGATGGTAGAAGAACTCAATCGACTGCGCAAGGAAAATGCAGAACTTTGGAGAACAAGGGAAATTATCATAGCATTATTAAAGCAGCACAAAATCAATATTCCTGACTCATTGATTAAGGTTGTTCGGACTAATAGTAACTTGACATCTACTGAAGATTTTGATGACATATCATCCTGCGGTGACTTTTGTAAAACTTCTCTGGGGGGTTCATATTCGTTTGATGAGTTGCCTTGTCGAGAAATTCCTAGTCGTGCGACAGTTCTGCAACCTCATATGTAAAGCTTGTTGGCCAGAGTTTGATTTATCGTATTTTCGGTTCCTCTTGAGTGAACAACCTCTGTTGAGTAAGGCCTAGAAATGTAATTGAGTTAAATGCAAGTAACAAGTGACATATAATCTTCTCATTTGGCTTGTTTTATTTTGGTTTTAGAGTTAGTCTGAATTGCTGATAGATAAAAGTCAATAGCAAATTGATTACATGAGCGAATCATTGACGATGTGTCGCTTCACTTTTCCCAAAATTCAACGCAATCACGAAGCTATTTTTCCAGACAGAGCTTCGGAAGCGAACCGACTTGTACTTGTCCTTTTTATATTGTTTTCATTCATGAACGCGTGTTCCTAGCAGAATATCGACTAGAATAATTGTGATTTCTTCACTGAAAAACAACTTCTTGTTGGCTTCAAGTGTTTATTTAGCGTTGGCAACAAGTCTGCAGACGAAAACTACAACTAGCGTAAAGACTCACTTGGTACAATTGAACTCTCATGCGCTTCTTCTTTGCAACAAGTTGTGCTACCTTGAAATATAACTTTTTCATACCGAAACGTATATTATTGAAGCAAACGTTATGGAAAACCCAACACGGAAAGAAGAAGAAGCGCAACAACCTCCAACAAGCTCTTCAGAGCAAGAAAAACTGGAACAAGAAAAGCTGCCCAGCTTCCGTAATCTTATGGCTGAAATTCATGGAGCTTTGGCGTCTTCAACAACACAAGAAACCCCTAGTTCAGCCGTGGCTCAAAGAGGAGAGATACGAAAGCGACCGAGAGTTGAAGCGCCTTTATATGTGCATATAGAGAGTCAAATACCTTATGAAATATCTCCAGTTTCACCTTTTCCTGGTTTGCGAACTGCTGAATATCCGTTACAAGGAATTGAGCAGGTTAGAGCTGGGGAAACAACTCACTCTGAAACTCGAAAACATCATGTTGAAGAGGGATCCGCTGTGCAACAAGAATTTAGTGCGCTGGAACATACACAAACTGCAAAAGAGGCTAGAAAGCACCGTAGACAAATCCTCCTCGTCAAATCGAAGAGTGTACGAACAGCTGGAGCTGGGAGAGTACAAAAAGTGCAACCAACCTTTGTCTCACCAGAACAAACAAGTCCTATGATACTCACTGAAGAAGGATCCATTCATACAACTGTAGTGCCATCGGAAACATCAACTTCACCAGAAACTGAAGGAATAGGTGAATACGAGACTAGCCCACAAGCGACTATAAAACCGATGGAACCGGAAGAACGCGAAGAAAAGAAAAGTACTGAAAGTATGAAAGAAAGTGAGGCAGGACCCTCTTCAGTTCCTTATCATAAACGAGGACGTGGAAGAAAGCGAGAGCATCCCGAGTGGACAGAAGAACAACGACAAGCTCAACGCATTATGAAGAATCGTGAGGTATGACCATCGCATTATGAGTTTGGACAGACATTTTATTGATTGATTGTATAGGCCGCAGAACGAGCTCGTCAGAAGAGAAAGGAAAGAGAAGAAAGTCTATTGAGAGAACTTACAAGTGCAATAGAGAGAAATCGTGTACTTGAAGAAGAAATTCAAAGATTGCGTACTCTTCTGAAAGAAGTTTTGCCTACTTCAAGTAGTAAAAATTCACAAGAACGAAGCAAGTAACACTATGTAGCTGACTGGATTATTTATCTTCAAGAAGCTAAACCACGATGTATAGATTTTACCAAAAAACTTGTACACTTTACTATTTTATAGGCTGTCTTGGTTTCCTAGTAACGATTTGCCTGTTGTAAACCTTGAGAATTAACTGAGAATTGATACAAATAGACCAGCCATCTGTAAAGTCTTGCAATATTTCTTAGTATGCCTTTCAATACTTTGACATAACTGTGCTTGTAAGGTTCCTGTTCGAACAGGATTGCTCCTCAAAAGAACACTCAGTGTACTACAGGACGAAGTGGAGCAGCCTAATATTCTGATAGTTAAAAGTCAACTGTCTTTGACTATCTACATACCTGAATTTGTTGAAAGTCAGTCTCAGATTCTTTCTCTGCATCGAGTTCACCTAGGATAGCACTACAGAAACGTAAGAAAAAGAATCGTTCCCACGTGGCGATTCTACATACATATCATCACCTCTTAATACATAAAGTCCCACCGCCACCTCCTGCATAGCAACATCTGTTCCAAATATTCGTTCAACGGTGCTTTCTAATATCACGTTGCAGGATTGATCAAAACCTTTCAAAGTTCCCTACAACTCTTCAAACCTAACCTCTATGAAACACCAGAAAGTAACTCACTATCAATATTCTTCCATCATTGGTTACTACCGAAACGGTTTTGTCCACATAGGACGACAAGAGTGACATACCTTTCTTCACCAATTCGAAATTTGTTTTCCGAACATTGAATGGACAGTGAAGTGTTGGAATGAGGATGAGATATTGTTTGTCAAATATGAAGAGAGAATGAAGCCACAGGGCTTCATCTGTTTTGTTTTAACATATTATCTATCTCTTGAAATTCCGGTATGCTTATATTTCAACCATTTTCATTGTTCCAACTAGAAATCAAAATTTTTCCAATTTCAGTGTTCTAAAGTTGCAAGATGGGAGGCTATGAAAATGTTCAACGTGGAGCTCTAAAGCTGAAAAGATGTATTTCCAAAACAAAGAGGTATCGACTCCAAATATTTTTGAGAGTTAACATTTTGAAGAATTCTCTTCTTTAGGAAGAAAGATAAAGTGAACAAGGAAGCCACATCGAATGTGAAAACTTCTGAAGAAAGGACTGAAGCAGAGAAAAGGTTCGAAGAAAAGAAAAGACAGCGTGATGAAGACAAGTTGAAAAGGGAAGCGCAAATGTCTTATCGTTCAAAAGTAGAGGCAAGTGTTCTTCTTGTTTCGTTTCTCTAACTATTGGTTCAAAGTTGTTTGTAGAAGTTTAACGAACAACTGATGAAGGAACCGGAACACTTTGATGTTCCAAAGGTATGCCCAACAAAGTAAGAAAGCGTGTAAACGTTGTTGAAGAAGGAGACTTGAGAAGTAAGAACGTGAAGGCTTTATATTACCACTTGGCGAAACAGTCCGAAGCGCGGACAATAATATATTCTTCCCCTCCAAACCGATATTCGTTACCAGAATACTTTGAATAGACGACATGTTCGCCAACATTTAGCTCAATCGGCTCATAATTTCCGTCCTCAAGAAGACGACCAGGTCCTACAGCAACAACCTGTAGATTCATAGTGATCGATCAACTCTTCCAGTTCGGCAGTAACAGAAGAAAGCTTACCTCTCCTATCGTTGGAAGTTCCTTACTAGCAGCAATAACAATACCTGAAGCTGTTTCTTGCTCCGACTTGATTTTCTTTAAAAGAACTCTATCAAAGATAGGCTTGACAGAAGAAGCTTCCTTTTTGCCTCCTTGTAAAGTACATAAAATGTCTTCCTGTGATATCAGAAAGTGCTTGTGTCCGTCAATGTCTATTTTTTGTCCACCATATTTACCAGCAAGAACAAAGTCACCTGGTTGTACAGCTAATGGTCCACGAGCCTTCGTTTTTGGTAAGAAAGAACCTGGACCAACTGCCACGACTGTTCCTTGTATTGCTTGGTCCTCAGAAGAGCTTTGTGCAATAACCAAACCCGAACTGGTCTGTTCTTCAGGAGTCCCAAACTTTACCAAAACATAATTTCGCAAAGGCGATAACTCACGACTTGCTGGCAATCCGTTGATTCGGTGTTTCTATTTTGTGCACTCTTCAGTCAACAGCGAGGAGACTCAAGAAATACTTACAACATCGCTCTGTGCAACCATACAAAAAGAGCGAGATAAAGAAATTCGATTACTAATGTCAAGTCTTCCCAGGCTGACCTGACCACAGTGGCGACGACGACAGTCACGGAAACAGTTCACTACGTGACAAGTTACGAACTCTACTCAAAAACTAGTAAAACCAAGAATACCTCTCAGGGTAGATAAGGAGTGTGAAATCCTCACATGGGAGCAAGATCTAGACTCTGGAGTTCTAAGAAGAAAACTTTGTGTGAAGGCGGCAGTATCCATACGAAGAAGATATCGTCCACTAACAACTCCAATCACCCAATCGAGAGCTTACGGGATTTTTTGTTATTTGTGTGGACTTCGAGAAACTTCTATCAAGTTGAATGTGATTGAGCCCTATCCATGAAAGTTGCACAGAGTGAGTGATTGTGTGAAGTAGAATTTCTAGCACTGGCAACAAGTCTCCTAATAGATCTTTTTCTATGACTGCTGGGTTGATTCAACAGTTTTCGAAGAAGAGCAAGAAAGCCCCTCACAAGCTTTGTCTTGTATCTCCAAACTCTAGTTCCAGGAGAAACTCCAAAGATCACCTCTACCAACATTTTGACATATCATAAGATATATTCGTAATAGTCTTTACAACCTTGTGCTTCTTTAAGAAAAGACAATTGCACTAATGAAATTCATCAACATCAGAAGCATATCAACCAAATTCTATTCTCGATATATTTCGTTTTGTAGTTTTTCGCTGGTAACATTAAACAAGTCGTCTGTAAGCAACTTGAGCAATATATTTTTGTTGTTAAACACGACTTTCCAAAAGTTACATGACGTTCCGCACTCCTTTGCCATTCGTAAAATACATGAACAATGCATCTATCTACCTCATTTTGCGAATTCTTCAACTTGTATGATTTTAAGGTGATGTTTTCATACTTGAGAGTCATTTATCAGTTTATTTCAGGCTATTCGCAACAGTTGTTATGTAGCTATCGAAACAGAATATTCTTCACGTGTCTATGCATTTGAATCAAAAACTTATACCGTTGTTCTTAGAAGATTCAGCTGATTTTCTTTATCATGTACGCTTTTCATTGATGGTTTCAAGTATCATTGACCTTCTTCTCTTCCTAGAACACTATTAATTTATTTCAGATTGATCAAGTCAGACTCATTTCAGCAGATCTGGAATAGAATTTTCTAGTAAATAGGAAAGTGCTTAGTGTTGCTGATAGCATGGAAGGAAACATCATCGTCAAACAACCTGACAATGATGAGGTGTAGATGACCAATTACTATGAGCATTTCAAGGAGTTACTGGTTAATGATGTCAACGATAAATTATATTTTTGTGTACAATTCATAATATAGTTGTCCTATAAGAAAGGAAGAAATGGTCAAGCTTCTGGATTCAATTATATCACAAATAGAATTGAAGAATGACAATGTTTATTGCAAACACTTAACTGTACATTCTAAGGCTAGATTTTGAGAGAAGTAACCTGTATCACTTTTAGTTCAAACTTTTCTCTGTAGCTTCTCTTCTGAAGTGACTTCGAAATCCAATCAAGGAATTCTGTCATCTATACAGCTCGAATGAGAATTTCAAGTCCACGAAGATTGGACAAGTCAAATTATCCTGGAGAATATATTTAAGCTAGATGTTCCATTCGTAATCTGCCAACGACATGAATAGCTTACATATAATAAGAAACTGAGAAGAAATAGACTCTTTTCTCCCTTTTCTAAGCTAGAATGCAATAAGATATGTAGTCAAGCTATATTTACAATGGGATGGAATCAACAGCGGGTGAAAGGAGATTAAATATATAGTGCCGAGAGAAAATCGTACTGTTCGAGTAACTTGAATAGTAATTTGAAATAACTTAACAAACTTTTCAACCAACGGATTGGTAGTTGATTATCTCGTCTGTGTTTCTCAAAAGGGTTTACATTGAAGAAAAGGAGTGTTTGGTAGACTGTTCCTTGATATATGAAGGCGCCCTAGGAAGACCGTTCCAAAAGTTTCTGAAATGTTAAGACCGAAATATTTCAAACGGATAATTTTCCCAGGAAGATTCTTATTAAGAGAGTTGACTTTAGCAAGATGGAATCAATTTAGAAATGCAATCACATAACCATTCAGTGGAAATAACATTCAAGTCGTTTCCTGCTATGGTAAGTTTGGAACAATTGTCGTATTCTATTTGTTTCCCCTTTTTGGACATTTAGACTGGTTTTGGAGGAACAAATATTCTATGTCAAAAGTATCCTTACGTAGATGCTATGGCTACGTTTTGTCTTTCTATGATCAAGTAGCTCATTAAAGATAGATTGGTACAATTTGACTGGAAGTATGCTTTTGTGGAGTTTGTTAAAGGCTTCAATATGCAGGGAATGACTTTGTTGGACTTGAATAACAAAGGAAAGCAGAGACTATATCCACCTTGTTGTGAGATTTCCAAACTTGCTTACTATGGGTGAGCATAATGAAATTCTTGACTCATATAGTAGAGTATTGAATCTTCCAAGGTTAATCTTAGCTTGATATTATTCTTCAATATCCTTTCTTCTCATTGTAGTCTTCATAAGCACCTTGTGGGTTGTTTTACATCGCAGGTGGTGGATTGCGTTATCTTCAATACATTGAACATTGAAGTGACGAAGGAATTTGCAGAGTTTGAGAGGTAGCCTGAATATCTTGCTTTACTTACAGAGCATCGTGAAGCTGTCATGTAATATATGGGAAAAGTACCAAGACAAACTCAAGATCTCATTGAGTCGAAAGCATTCAATTGCCAATTCATAGGATACTCATTACATCAAATAAAGCATTCGTTGTTCAAGTTTTAATGAACATTTTCGCAAATAACAAGGATTCATCTTGTTTGTCAGCTGATTGCTTACTTATCCACTCCTGTCAACTTTGGCAACAGGAATGAACATCCAACTCTTAGAAAGGCCACACACTGACGACCTCTGATGACAAAGAAGTGATTCCATTGTATTTATTTTCGTGTAAGATACTGGTTCAAGTATTTCACTTTTTGCAGTCTCAAATTTTCCACATGTCGAGGAGTAATGGGTCTTCTGTGAAAGTGCACTATTTGTACGTAATGTTATAATTTTATTGTCGATTGCAAACAAGAGTATACTGTCTACTGTACATTTGCTGACTGTTCGTTCTTTAGGGTGTTTCTATAGATTCTTCCTTTTTTTATCGATGGAAAGAACCATAATTTTACTAGTGTTTCAATGATGCAAATTTAAAACGATAATATTTCAAGATTACTCAACATTGGCTTCCGACAAGTAATGAACAACGAACTGTAGAGTTCGATTCACCAAAAAGTAGAGTATCAAAGTCATTGACTGTTGTTCGCAAGTTCATCAACTCGTAATGCTGCTAGTATATAGAAGAGATGATCTTCGTGTACTCGAATGATTCTCAGTAATTTTTCATCGACCTTGCTTCGATTATTTCCAACAACGCTATGCAACAGAGTCGCATATCGACCAGCATACTCTTCAGGAATCAATGCACTTTCGATTAAGAACTTTTTCCAATCAAAGTCTACAAAAGATTGTGTTGATGCAAGTATACTTTGTCCAACATTCACAGCTGCCATTGGTGTTTGCTCTCTTCCAGGATGAAATGGAACTTGTTGCAGAGAATTCGGAACAGAAATAGTTGACTTTCTTCTCGTTTCTTCCACTTGCATTACATCCATATCCATACTTGGACGAGTACTTCTTCTTTCCATCATTCCACTATTCCTTACAGTTTCTTCAAGTGGAATACGCCTTAACAAATCTACAAACGAATTGCTCAACAAATCAGAAAGTGGTTTCAGTTGTTCCAACCATCCAGGATTGTCACCAAACACTCTTTCAAGCTCTTGACTAGTCTTGCAACCTAAAAAAGTTCGCAAAGATGTAGTTGAACATACTACAACTTGACAATGAGGAGGTATCCATAACCATTCTTCTCGTATATTCTGTGGTTGTATCTCAGAGTTGATAGAACTGTAAACAATATTATTATTATTGTCTTCATAATAAACTCCACTATTCAATATCCAATTCTGATTATCACTAAATTGTTTGGAAACTTCTTCAGTATACTTGTCGCTTACAATCAACTGAATGGCTCTTAAATTATTCTGTTCCAATTCAAGCTGTGACGCCACTGGATGTAAAAATTTAGCAACTTCTGACTTAATCATTGAACGTCCAACACCAGAACTTGACAACTGAAAACATTTCAATGCAATGCCTATCAAATATACTCTCTTCTTGGTGGTTTCAGTCTCCATCGGTGCTTGCTCTGAAGAAGATTCACCTTGAATAGCAAGGAAAGAATTGTTTTTCATATCGGTTACTCGAATAAGAACATCAGGTCCATTGGAGTCTTGTCGAATAGGAATAAATATTCCATCTTTTGATAAATACTTTTCAAAAAATGGTTTCCAAGCAGTGACATTGTAAGTTTCTTCTCTAGCACTATGGATTCCACTCACTGTCGAACTAAATGCTGGAACATAATTGGGAATAGGATCCACTTTTAAGCTGCCAATGGTTTGAGTAGATTGTATTGATATATGTTCTATAAAACTATGTCGAAATATACTCAATTCTCCTAGTTTGGAACAGAAACACCATCGAACATAAAGAATAAGAGTAAATATAATTTCAAATTTAAAACCACGACTGGAAGGTGAATCCAATCGACTGATAGATGAAAATAAACTACAAATAAAACGAAAAGGAGGAATATTCCAATATCGCGATTGAATATGCTTTAGTACAATCTTTGGAAAAACCAACTTGAAAAATGTTTCATAGCTGTCTTCAGCGGGTATCCAGCTTGCTTCTTCTAGTTCATTTCTCAAGCAACTCACATAATAAAAACCAAAATGGTTGGCAATATCCAAAACATATTCAGAATGGCTTCCATCAAACAGAGTCTCTCTCATTGGAATACGAAATTCAAATATACTCGCAAGAAGCATAGAAGAAAAAACAATCATTGATTCGGGTGTCATACGAGAAAGAGTTACTACGAGAGAACTACTCGGAGCAATTTTCTCGATTTTCACTTTCATTTCATTCTCTGAAAGATCACAAAAACTATTCCAACGTTCACATCTCTTTCCCAATTCATCTAAAACATGAACAACATAGTAAGGAACACCAACTGTATAATCATATACTTGTTTGAAGAACCAATCGTGTCCCTCAGGATGACTAGGAAATAATACTTTTAGAATAGGTTCATCGTCATAAGTGGTATTTTGTATAAAGTACTTGACAGTTGCTTCTGAAAAAGGATCTAAACGAAGAAAGGATAACATGACTGGGGAAGTAAGGGCATCTCGTTGACTAGTTACGACAGCATCTGAGCTCCCAGTCAAAACACAAATTACAAAAGGTTGAGTTAAAATTGTTGATAAGACTCCAAAAAAAGAACAATAGACGTTGTGCACTCGATTTGCTCTTCGTGTAACCATCAACTCCTTAAACATAGTGAATTTGTCTCCTTCCAAAGCTCCAATTTCATCAATAAACAGATATAAATAACGTTTCTTGGTGACTTGTAAGAGTTTCTGAAACCATTCCTTTGGACTACCAATACAGGAAAGAACTTGAGAAAGTAGATCTGCACCGTTTGGAAACTGGGAAAGTGCCTCTTCGCTTATCCACTCAAAAAGCGTATCTTCAAAACATGTTCCTCTCGGCACATCGAGAAGATTCAACACAACATATAAAGTCTCGTTTAATAGTGCGTCTAGAGAACGTTTCCCTATATTGTCCCCTTTTGCAATGCCAGGGAGACCCTTTTTATTTAAATATTGCAACAAAAACTCTTTGTTCATGGAAACAAACGTTTGGAAGTTTTGGCCAAACGTGCTTTTGCCACTCCCATACATTTGGGGCGCGATAGAAACGTGTGGCCGTTGTACTCTAGAGAAACCATTCTTATCGCAAAGATGAGAGGCTCGAAAAGCTTCTATAACTTGCAACACTGCGGACTCACGATTGACAAGGGGATGTTTAACACGTTTAAAAGAGAAGACGTCCATTCTGTATTCGCGCAACAACCACCGCAACCAACCACCAACAACAAATTGAATCTCAAATGTAAAGTTGTTGTTCTATACGAATAAAAGTATTACATAGTTTATGTATAAGAGCTAATATTTTTGTTCGGCTTGCAGACGACTTTGTTGTTTCTTTTACGACAAAGTGACTTTATTTCACAGTGGATAAAGATTAACTTGTTGACTCCTTTCCAGAGCTTTGTGTGGATACAGTGGGAGAAAAACATATTTGGAAACTTAGTCATCTTGAGTAGATAGTTTGTTTCTTGTTTCGTTTAGTGTGTTTATCACTTTGATGGATATAAAGCTTGCTTAGAAATTTGTTGTTGGCACTTTCCAAGGAGGACTTTGTTTAGGCTGTACAGATGGAGCTTTACTAGTCATACCTCAGTTTGAATTTTTTTTGATAGTCCAAGTTTCGTTTTGAACACTGTTTTTCACTCAGATTGTAGTGACTCCTTGGATTCTCTAATACTAAGTACCTCTGCGAAAAACACTTCTAACGAGGCAACTTGCTTTGTAGTTTCTCGCTTCGAGTGAAAACTAGCTGTGTGTGTTTCGAGAATAATGTCTTGATAAAAGGTTCCAAACTTGCACGGAGTTTTAGTAATTGATCCAATAAGGTCTGTTATAAGTCAGCGTTATTTGATGGGGTGTTGTTTGAAAGTAGTTTTATTACGGAATTGCTATACAGAGTCTTGTGAAATAGGGTTGAAACTCCGCTTTGAGCAGATTCTCAGCTATGTCTTGTGTTTGTTGAATAGTTTGCAATGTCCATATGCCAACTTTTGTCTATTGAGAGACTCTTGTGAAAGTGAAAAAGACAAACTATAGTTGTATATACTTCAATTTGAACAGTCAATGACACTGTATGTCTTCATGAAGTCTATTGCTGTATTACAAATTTAGTTGAGATCTAGATTCCAACTGCTAGCAAACCTAATTGTTGCTCTGAGTCGTTTCAAGACAAGCTACTTTTTCGTATCTAACCAACTCTCTGGACATATTTAAAGACGTTTCACTAATCATCCTTTGAGAATGAATTAATGATCTTCAATCAAATTGTGTCACAATCCAACAGGACCTTCCAATTTTGTCTCAATAGTAAAAAACAAATTTTGCAATTTATAGAGTTGTATAGTTTGTATAATTTGTGTTACAACTATGTTTTAGAATTCAAACAAGAAATCTAGTGTTTCTTTGTTTCCTATGGAACATTGATATGGAGTTGCTTAGAGAAAGAATACATACATGAACTTGAGGAGACTTCTTGAAAAACATATTTTATGATTGAATAATTTCTTTCATTGACTTGAGAGATATTTTGAAATCAACAGTGCTTCCGGATAAGGAAAATTTAGATACTCTGAGACTTTAATACTTGTTTTCCACTCTTCCAGTTTAAACTGCTCCATTGTTTGTCTTTTCTCTACAAAACAGACTATATAGACCTCCACTAGATTAAAGGAAGTTCAATTGTCTACAAAAGAATCTTCACAGTATCACACATCACAAACAAGAGAAAGAATCCGTTCAACTCAATGCTTCCTTTGAAGAGCTACAATTTGTCTACTTCTGATATCTATCCTTATGGATACTTCACCTATCTAATCGAACATTGTCGAATATGTGTGAACTTTGAACAATAGGCTGAAAATACCTCAACTGCTCAAAGTGATATCGTGTAAAGTTATCTTTGAGTTCAAAATTTTCGTACACTTTATGAAAGAGGCAATGGAAAACACCAATTTATCAGAGCTTGCAACTTTCGTTACCTGCTGCAAGAAAGAATTTTCACTCGAAAGTTATCGCTAGTATGATGTTCATTATTCTGAGCTATGAGTAGAGTATTGAAACATTTAGGTCTCCTCCTTTGGGAACCCAAGTTTCAAAGGTTGAACAAGTAGGTTTGGCTTTATGCTTTGAAATATTTTTGGACACTGTCACAATTTTCGTTTTGTCAAGACAGCGAAGTTTTTACCAAGATTGTTTTGATCTTGTGTTTTCAGAGTAACTCTGAGATGATGAGAATGAAATAAAAGCCGAGTTGGTAACTCGAAATCTTGTTTTGTGTCTTGCTAAAGTACTTTGTATACTTTATAAGTACCTCATTGAGTTGCTGTTGCTTTCTTCCTTTGTTGTATTCTACAAGGTTTTGCTAGAACAAACAAGATTTCGTCTTTGGAAGCAACGCTTGTACCACTCACTTGGGCTTGTCTATTCTTGGAATCCTTTCAGGATGGTCGGCTGTTGACTGCTGAATTTTGTGACACTATATATTATCGTTGACTTTGCTAAGGTCAACCGTCTGCTTCAAAGTACACCTTCCAGAAAATCTCAGTCAAAGTTGCTAGTACTAGTTACCGTCCATATGTCTAGGAATTCTTGATCCTTGTTTCACAAAAATAAAACGCAGGGTAGAATTTTTATTCAGCAACATAAGGACTGATTCACATTCCTCACTACAGTCTTCTATGACAGCATTCTAGGGTATGGGACAAACTTCCTTCTTGACAACTGTAATCAGCACTCTTTTGGAGTCCTTATTTAACCCAACCACAGGTATAGATGGAATTGTTGAAAACGTTTAATTCACAAAACGGTAACCAAGTGTTTACAATTCAACCAATATGCACGCTAACCATCTTAAAACTCGATGTGTTCTGTTTGGGCTTGTGAGGTGAAAGGAAAACTCATTGTCAACAACAAGTCGAATCCAATGCTACCAAATCTCCAGTTGCTTTCTCGTTACTTTCACTTGGTTAAGAAACCTGAATTATCGAGTACAACAGTGAGTCTGATTCAACTCAATGGGCTGACTTTTTACTGACAGTCTGTAAACGAATTCCAACGATACAACTCCCTAACACAAAAAGAAGAGAGCTTCAACAGTCTTTTAACTCTCTAGTTCAATGTTCTTTTGGAAATTTCTCTACAAGTATACAAGAGACGATATGGTTTGTACCTTTTAAAGGCACCCTTTCATACGACCACCTTTCTAAGCTCTTCCAAGCGTTCTTTCATTAGAAGTTGTTGGTTGAGAACAGGAGCTAAATAGTTGTTTTATGCAACCCGCTTCAAAGTGAATAAAGTCTGTTTATGAAAATTTGAGTTTCAACGAGAAACATCTTGAGAATAGACTAGAAAGTTTTTCTCTTTTTGGATACTATTTAAACTTGGGTTGTTTTGGTCGTAACTTTATAGCCACTAGGTTTGAACTTTGTGGTTGATTACTCAACATCGGAGTTCAAAAGAGATTTATCTGCGGAAACATTGGCAAAGAGAGGTTGTTTACGGTCGGTAAAAGGGAGATTTTTTTGGAAATAACTACCACAGCTTTGCGAATTCTTGGTTCTTTAGATGAGAGTAGTGTAAAAGAGGATAATTTTGTAGGAGTAGTAGTAATATTATCGACACCTTTTGACCTGGACGAGTTCTATATACATAGTTACGGAAAAGTTTATTTTCTTAAGATCAGCAAAACTATAAATTGAACCAAATTGATCATTTGGTAAATAAGAAAACAAGATTGTACAAGAATATATCAAACTTAGAGAACATATCCATGTTTAAAGCTGCTTTGGCAGATAGTTTGAATCCGAATTTGAATATATAATTCTTTGAGTTTGGTCAATTACACATGCTCTATCTTTTCATTTCAGTTGTTTTATCGATATTCATGATATGTATAGATTGTTTGCAAAGAAATGAGCATGGTAAAAGAAAGATGACTCGTTCAAATAGATACTACTCAAAAATTATTTACTTGAATTATTCGGTTGATTGATAAATTTTGCTCGGAAGATCAAGAATTCTAAAGAAAGTTATTGGTTTTTAGGACTTTGTATACTCAAAAGACAATCAATCAACCGTTTCTTTTCATTCTACTTCACGTGTCAGTAAAACTCTTCTCCTCTTAAAACTCTTTCTGGTTAAAATTCGAAGCTTTGGCAGTATGTAAGAGAGTATGGAACAGAAAGAGGATACATTCATTTTTATTTCTCGAATAGTGAAAAGTTGCAAAAGTAACAACAAAAAAAAGGCCAAGAGATTGCACAATAGAGATAATCATACTATACAAGGAGAATCTACTTAATTCAATTATTTTTAAAAAGTCAAAATTGAACAAGACAGTTATTTCATAAGAGTACATGACGCTATGCCATTATGGACAGTTTTCATATATAGCTTTTATACAAAATAGAAAGAGTCAACAACTGATTCTTTATTTTCGCAATACAATTATACAAAAATAGAATATGCGACACTTGGTCTATGTATTCAAGCAAATTGAGAAAATTGACTGGATTCTTTATCAAAATATTTGTAGGTAACATACAAATTATATAAATGTGTGAATTCCAGTATGTACTTAAACGTTTTGTTGATAATAGAAATACTCGACCATGATGTATAAACTCTGATCTGCACAAGTCTAAAAAGTCTTTGATACTGGTAACACAAAATTCACAGTCCTCCAAGTTGCAAACAGTTCAGCTAGACATTGATCAGCACAAGTGTTCACTCTACTTGTCGAAATTTCTCTATGACAACTTAGCGACTGCACACCCAATCGTTCCAAGTTGTGGGAAACACGCCCTTCTTCTTGAAAGTGGTGGATTATACTTTCTTGAAGTGATTACTATCGACTGGAGCTCAATGTTCTCCAAATCAATTTGAAACCAGTAAATCTCCAAGGTAAATAACAAAGGTGAGTTTATCCCACTATACAATGGCAGGCTTGGTATATCGACGCTCATTCTAGCACAACGGTTCTCTTCAAATAAAGCAACGTTAGAGAATCAATAGTATTCTAGGTAAACCTTTGAGTGGAAGGTTCCTTTGAAAAGTGCTCACTAGGTACACATGACACTATATGGTGTGTGCACTTTTGACGGTATTCGAAGAGCTCTTCAACGTCACTTTGCCCAATCTCTCATTGTGATTTGTTGCTTGGTTAGCACAAGTGTGGCTGTAGTTGCTTTGTTACCATCTGTTTTGAAGTGGATAAAATTGTTCCTTGCTATGAAAATATAAGTAGTTGAATTTAGAGGAGAACTTTTTAGTACAAAAAAAACTTTGAAGTTTTATGACTTTGCACTTTTCGAAATACCAACCAAGGCCCAGTTTGTTTTGGTCGTTTCCTGTCAACGACTTGGCTTGAACCTCAAAGTTGCTTCCAAGTTCATGTCGAATGCAACGTTGGTTCTGTTCGAGAGTTGTTGATCCTTTGTTTTTGGTCTGTTTGAAGACAGTGACCCTGCGGAGTAGTGGTGAACCAGTGGGCACAAAGGCTCCAAATAGTCTTTGAGGTTAAACCCTTGCGGCGATACAGTCTTGTAATGTAACCTGGTTTTTGAAGTTGAATTGAACTGTTGTCCTGTGAACAACAGAGGAGGACTCTCTCTCGTGGAGCAATTACCAAGATCGTTTGTAACAATCGGAGTATATTCTGAGTTGATTCTCTTTGGTTCTTCACAAAAACGATTCTTGTCACTGTCAGTTTTTGTCTATTGAGAATCTATTGTCCAAGTGGAGAGGGGAGGTTGTCTCGTGGCAACTGAACTGCGCAGTTCAACTGTGAGTTGCTGTTTCGAAAACTGACGTGAACAGAGTTTGTACACCCACTTTGAAGCATCTTTACGTCGTTGTTTGCTAATCTTACTTGACGAGGTCACTTGAAGGATGCAAATTCGAAACAAGACTTGGAAGAAAAAGAGTGTCTGATGGGAAAAACTTTCACAAAAGAGAGGCTTCGCAACTCGTCGGCATAGTGTATGCTTGGAATAGCTACCTTAGTCTTTTGTGCTCAAGTCTATAAATACTTAGCAGTTGACAGTTTGTGAGATACAGTTTTGGAAAGGATATTGTTTGAATAGTATTACTGTTGGCACTTAAATAACCCTGTCTTCCTATTTGGAAATTACAATCAACTATACAACGTATAATTCTGTAAAAAGCCTGAGAAATACAAAGTATACAAACTGACAACTGTCCACGAAATTATGAATACATTGCTCATTTTAAACAGCGATTCTTTCAGCATATTAAATTACTTTACTGAGCAACATTCCTAGATATGCGCAAGATATTCCAGGATCTTCCTACGTTGCAAAGCAAAATTGAGCAAGAACTGAATATTTTATTCTTGATGCCCTGTTTACTTGAACGATCGATCTTCATACTGGTGGGTACGGTTGCTGAAATTTTATTTTCGTAGAAGTCTAGCGTCCGTGAATTAATATACGCTTAATTTCGTGATTAGTTAATTATACAAGAAGAACTCTAGCCAACATTTGGATTGTCATAATGATAAAAATGTCTGAAAGGCAAGGAATTTTTTCTATTCAATTGATAATAAAAAATGTACACGACACGTAATTTCTTTTATAGACAAATTAACTTGTCATTTATATACAAACGAGAAAGAATTTTAGCCAAGAAAGAAAGACAAACACCAACTGTAATACACAGCACAAAAAAAGACCATTATAGAAGAAAAATACAATTGATAATATCTAAGAAATCGAATCTTGGCAATCTGGATATGCTTTAACAAAATCCAGGAGAGGCGAGAAACTCAACGTTTAGCCACTTTGAGTCACAAAAGTTTAAACAGAGAGACTTCAAAGGATCAACGCAAATTTTTAAAAAAAGGCAAAGACTAGAATTGACCATTCAAGGTTTACCAATCAGCCAATCAGAATTATTCATAATTGGACAGAGCTGGGGCAAATGCAGTAGAGCTATCACCCAACGCCAAAAAAAGAAAGTTCTCGTATCGCTTCATAAGAAAAAATTTATTATGAAGAACAACTATACAAAAATTCTTCTAAGACCAGAGATTAAAAGAAAAGTCTCAAACAACCCAATATCAATCAAAACGATAAATAGAGATGCAAGACAATCGACATGAGAAGCTTTATTTATCACAGAAACTTATTGAAGACAAAATGTACTTGTGAGAGTTTTACATAGAATATTCAATTGAAGAGAAAAGGAAAACCAAAAATTTCTGGCAACAACAATATTAGCTCAAAACAAACTACTCTGCCAAAACAAGGACAAACACAATCAAATTGCTAAATTACAGGAAGTCTAGGAGAAGAAGAAGTTTACGAATTTTTATATAACCCAGTGGCGAATTAAAACAATTAGGAAAACATATAAAAGCGGACCATACAAAAAGTTCGGAATAAAATACATTAAAACTATAAAGTTGTCTATAATGCACAATGCTGAAATCATTTCCAGTTGCACTGTGATGTGAAAGAGAAAAAAAATAGCAGAAAGACACCTACAGGATTAGCTAGAAAAACTACATATTCAAAAACTATTTACACTCAATAAGAAGGAATGCAATTTTACAATGAAACCTCTATTCTTTACCAGCGATTAAATTAGAAAGTGATATCTGTGAAAACAATTGTAGCAAATAGTATATAGAACCTTAGTAGATTGTGTTGCAAATGAAAAACTTGTTGAATTGTAGATTTTACTAGGCTGAATTAGAATCCAAGCTGGGTCGTTGGGAAATCCAGTAAGAAGCTATTTGAGTTCACATGAGGGTTCATTGATTCATTTCCCCTCACTTTCCTCTATTGCCTTTTGGTAGTCATGGGCTGTGTTTTGTTCTACGTAGCCAATTCTCGACAAAATTCAAAAATTTTTCGAAATTTTTTTACAGCAGATATCTGTGGAAAAAAATTTGTAGAGAATGAATTGTATATACTAATTTGTGTTTTTTTGTTTCATATGAACTTTTTCACGATTAGCCAAGAGTAAGCTCCAACTGTCTAAAAAATGGCTAGAGTGCCATTTATTTGTAAATATAAAAATAATTAGTGGTCAAAATCAACAGAAATGGAGGAGTAAAAGAATCGAACTTACCAAGCTCTTCTTTCATACTCCATTGTCCTCTGGAAAAGTTGAGGAAAGACCGACGATTGATTCAAAATCTCTATGGTGCATTTTTGCATACATGACATAGTTGGAAATTCTTGAGCCAGTTTGCAAGTACACTAGAATATTTACAAGCAGAGCTTCTCCTGCAGTGTCTCAAATACCACAGTATTTCAAGTTGAGCCGTTAACAAAGGCTGCTAGTCTCAAACTTGCTCTTGCTCCCTATTAAAACGTAGAAATGAATATTTACCTCAGTAGAAGGCATTCATTTAATTTCTATTCGCCAAGTGCCAATTTAAACGCTAGATAAATATGAAAAGCAAAACGCATTGAAATTTCTTATGGTAATCATGGAAGAAATAGAATTTCGATTGGAGGACTTCCCAAACAAAGAGTTTCAAGTAGAAAATTCTAGAGAAAAGAGCTAGGAAGAAACCAAAATATTATGCAATGCATACTAAAAGACTAAAAAAAGTATTCAAAGATAAGAATACAAAGAATAACAAATTGATTGTAGAGAAAAAGAGTGAAAGTGCAATATGACCAATAAGGAAAAATGCCACGCAGTGATATAATCTTCTAATAGTAATCGCGCAAAGTATTGACCAGGTAGACATAAAGCAAGAAGAAAGAGGAAGAACAGCAGACATTATGGAATATTAATGTTGTCATTGTTAACTGCTTCTTTCAATTGAAAGCCTTTTTTATGGCATATGTATGGTATGGCTTAGATTTGGTTCAATATGTATACCATCAGCAAAGTAGCATTATGGTATACAAAGATACTCACAGAATGAAATAAGGAGTATACAATGATCATAAGAAAATAAAACCCTGCTTTGCCAAATTGCTAAGTGATAGATAGGACAATATAAGAAAAAAATAGGGCGAAACAAGGTAGATCACTGTCGGCGAATCGAGAAAGACTCTGATACAGTAGATGGTAAATAGTACTGTTGCAAAAAACGGAAAGCGGAGCCAATTTAGTTTTGCAACATTTCAAGTAAATAATGAACTATGTTAGCTCCAAACAAATGAAAACGTTCCCCCAAAACAAGTACTAGAGAAAATTCATGATCAGTCAAAAGCGGTACAAGTGCACGAGTATATTAGGGGATGAAGATTTCATAGGCGAAGATGAACTGACACGAATGGATCAACAAACAAAACAAAACTTAAACACTACCCAACATGAAAGCAACAAGGTAAGTTAAAATATTTGAATTATTAAACAATTCTTGGCTTCATAACATTGGTTTCACTAGAATATAATTCGTTGAAGGAAAGCACATGACGTATGTCAGAGGACACTAGACGATTCTTTTTTTATTAGACCTTTGTAGCGTTTCTTTCTTTCGTACACATATAGACTAATAACTGAACAATACAGATAGCGATTTTGAAAATAACCCATAGAGAAAAGAAAGACAGCAAGAGAAATAGAATCTCTAGAAAGTTGAAGAATTCTCATATACTGCTTGTCATTATTGAATAAGTATCTCTAATTCTTCTCTTGAGCGGACATTAGTCGACAATGCAAAAGATAGTAAGAAGTAGTATCCAAATGCATGTTCATAAAAGAACCTACCATATTCTCAGTCGTAAACAATTCAATACTTTTGTCAAATTGAAATACTCAAAAGAAATTCTATATATTTTAGGAGAGAAACAAGAACACCAGGATGATTTCAAAGCACAAGAATAAAAATACAACAAACTCATGGAGTAAAAGTGCTCTTGAGAGATATGTTTCTCTTCAAGCTGTCATTCAAATCATAGTCAAACTGACATAAAGCATATAATATCGAAGATGCTACAGACAAACGTTGAACTTTTGTGGCTAGATTGCAAACTGTTCAATTCATTTGAGGCTTTTTTATGGAAAAGGCGTGGCTTGCTTTGTCTTCATTATATATACCAACAGTACAATTCGTGTACAATATTATGCCAATCAACATAAAATAGAACAAAATGGATCCAGTTACCATAAGAAAGCAAAAAAATTCTTTTTACAAAAAAGGTGTCTGATAAAAGATACCCCATAGTAAAAACCAACAGTTGCACGATTCTACTTTTCGAAAAACTGTCGCTTTTCAATATCGAAAACGACTATATTGAAACAAGCCATGCAATACGTTAACTGTAAAACTTACAAGATTTAGATTTCGCTATATATCAAATTCATAGCCAAATTGCTCAGCTCCCCCCAAAAATTAAAAACTTTAATAAAAGTGAAACAAATGGAACAATTGGATATCGCTTACATGCAATACAAATACAACTGTGGGGATGATTCCCAAAAGATTTCAAGGGAAGAATTACTTTGTCACTCGAGGTAAATTAGCAAATTCACAAAAATCTTCGAGAATGTTGACACAATTTCACATATATGTAGCCCAATCTAAACCACTTAACTTTGTATTCTACTAGATTCTTTTACGACGATATAGTGAATGACGAAAAACACATGCCTTTTAGAAAAAGGAATGAAAAGTCGTGTCTTTTCAAATAAAAAATTTAACTGTTTTTTGTAAAATTATCTACGTTTCATTAGAAGAGCTAGAAAAATGTCGTCTCGAATAGAGTCTATAGAAAAAGAAAGAATTTAATAAGGTCGGCCCATGAAAAAATTGAAGAATTTCAATGCATAACTTGTCTTTTATGGCATCAGTATTCCTAGCTGTTCTCAGGGGTAGACAGTGGTGATAATGCGATATTTAGTAAAAAGAAAAGTAGAACAAATTTGCATATAAAGAAGATCATTGTATTCTCACCTCGAACAGTTTAGTACATAGGTGAAATAAAACCTAGAAAAGCTTCATTACACATTCAAGGATTATAATACAGAAACCACAAAAGGAACAAAGATAGTAGTACTAGAAGAGAAAGGATAAAGAAAATCAATGTTTTGAAATGTGAACAAAGAGCCTAAACGATGATTGAATCTTCTAATTCAATCATTCTTATAAAATAACGATAGAACAAAAATCTATGGCATAAGAGTCCGCACATGAAAAACCAACAAATTGATTCGGAGTTTGACAATGTTGAGAATAGATAAAAGGCGGCCCGAAAAGTTTACCAAAATACAAAGTTTTGATTTTGAAAATCCAAGAATACCATAAGCATTGTTCATATTTTGCTAAATATGTATAGCGACACAATATTTCAAGTTAAGTGTACTCACAGATTGAAACAAGCAGAACCTTTAGGCCGTTAGAAAGTAAAAACTACCTACCAATTGTTTACATTTTCAATAACACTGCAACGTAGAATACAATAAAGTGACCAAAAAACACTACTTAAATTTTGCTATCTAAGACAGATATTTCAAGACGATTTTCATAGGGCAAGGTTCAACCATAGAGGTCTTGGTGAAACGATCGAAACAGAAGTTTCGACACTAACCAAATTGAACTATTATTATTATGTATGCACTGAAGATAGCAACGATCTTAATAAGAAACATCAATAAAGAAATATCAATATCGTTACTAAGTAATACCCATACACACTAATATGAAAAGAGAAATTTGTGAGAAACATTACTGTGTCATTAATGCGTAAAAAAAGTTCAAGAATTTATAAAATTTATGACAATATTAAAAGAAAAAGATTTCAGCAGTTCAGTTTCAGTTCTATTATATTGGCATTATGGAAAGATATTGAAGAGAAGTTTACGCAATACATCAAAGGGGAATTGGCAATCCTTGCATTATAAGGGCTACACTTGTTTCTAGAGTTTATCAAAGGAACAATACAAATACTAATTTTATAAGGAAGCCATAGAATAATAAGCATTTAGAGAAATAGAAACTTAAGAATACATTGAAGACTTTCCATATACCACATGTTTCTCACATCATCAGTACCTTAAACCAGTTCTCGTCCTTCAGATATTTGTCGATCGTGAAAAATGAAGTAAAAGAGTTATAGCGAACTGCTCACAGAGAAGAAAAATACAATACTTTTGATGAAAGTGAATTTAGTAACTATACCACATTGAAATACAGAAGAAAAAATATTTTTTTTTCTCATTGGAGGAAAAGTAGTACAAAGAAGGGACAATCCTTGAAAACAACAATGAAAGCAGTAAAAAACAAAGAAATGAAAATGTTAGTAGTGTCAGATTGCTCTACTGTTGCAACGACTTGTTCACGTACATGCTCGCGTCTTAGATTTATGACACCAAAAGGGTACCATTCAAACGAATCACTTAAATTCTCGAAACAATACAAAAGAAGCAAAGATTTGTGAACTCCAAAAAAAATTTGAACTAAACAAAGAATGTAACAACTAAGTCTAGTTTCCAATCCAAAAAAAGCTTGAACAAAGTGCAATTGAAAGGAAAAAAGACTTGGTCAGTAGCACAACGAGCATAAAAAACGAAACAATACGTAACTATTCTTTAGCAAAAAATAAGAAACCAGACATAAACAATTTACTCTGCCCACTCCTACTTTGAGACTACTAGAGTGCAACGAATTGAAAAACTAGGAATGTCCTGAATGAAAGTAATAAGCATTTTCTCCCTATTTCCGTTTTATTAGGCTTCATTAGGGCATCATTTCTAGTTAAATATGCATATTTACATAGAAGTCCAAATACTATAGGAAGGTATTAACAGGGTCAATCAAGGTAAATCCATCCATTACCAGAAACCAAAAGGATCTTACACCAAATAGATTTGGCACAAATACGACAAAGCAAAAATAACATAATGTGAAAGATCCATAAATTCACTGTGCCACTCGGTCAATCAAGTGCGACGGTAATAATGCTAACAACAAGAAAAAGGAACCATTGAAGAAAAATGCTCACAATTTCTAAAAGCTCAGAATTTCGAATTACTGCGAAGCAACAGAGAAATTCCTTAAAAAGGCTTTAAAAAATAGCATCTTAAAATTTTCAATAAATTCCCAGGTTTTCCAGTAACAAACAAAAAATACAAACGTACACAAAGATAGCTCACAAGGCAAGTCATTTCATCACTGGCAAAACAAGCAGCACAGTTTGAGAATAATTATTTTCACCAGACTAAAAGAAAAAGTAAAGGCGTTGGTAGAACCAATTCACTTTCTTTCTCTAATGCATTGTGATGACCGAGAACCTAATAAATTTTCAAATGCGGATGTTTTGGTCCAGGGCAGTGGGAGCTTTTTTATCAGGGTTTAATAAGTCTTATTAAGGTTTATTGCTGTTTTTAACCAACGTCACATACTATAGAAAAATATTAACAGGATAAATGAAGGCATATTCATCCATTATAAGAAAGCTCGAGTATCCCTTACACAACAAATAAGGCTTGAACGAAGAACAAAGAAAACTGATATGTAATAAAAGCTTTAAAAATTCATTTACAACTTGGTCAATGAAAGACGACAATGTCAAAATAACAGTTACTACAAAAAAATTGGATTTAAGCAAATCGCTTAAAATTTTCAATCAATACAAGACAACAGAAAAATGCCTAAACACAAAAGGACAACCACTGATTTAAAGTAAAATGTAAACATTCTCTTTACGTTTGAAGCATTCTCGCAATAAAACTCAAAAAGAAACAAAACCAAAAAGAGCTCATAAAAGAAGCCACATCGTCATCTTTAAAATACTCATAAAAAATTTGCGACATAATTGATTATACTAGAAGCAAGGGTAAAAAGATAGATAGAATTAAGGGGCTTCTCTAATGCCATTCATGGAAAAGAAAAATGAGTGACTTGCAAAATATGTGCAGCCTGGCAGAAGGAAGCATCATTTTAGAAAAGTAGTAAAAAGAAGGGACAATCCTTGAAAACAACGATGAAAACAGCAAAAAACAAAGAAATGAAATTGTTAATAGTGACAGATTGCTCAATTGTCGCGATGAGTTGTTCGCGTACAATGCTGGAGCCTTAGACTAACGTCAACAGAAGGATACCATTTGAACGAACCACCTAAAATCTCAAAACAATACAAAAGAAGCAGAAGAGTGTGAACTCCAAAAAAATTTGAACTAAAAGAGGAATCTAAAAAATAACTCCAGTTTCAAATCCAATAAAAAATAGACAAATGTAACAGACAGGAAACCAAACTTGGTCAGTAGCCCAACAAGCATAAAAAATAAAAAAATAAAAAAAGTGACCATTCTTTGGCAAAGAACATAAATAAGAAAACAGACATAAACAATTTACTCTGCCCATTCCTACTTTGAGACTACTAGAGCGCAATAAATTGAAAAACTAGATATGCCCTGACTGAAAGCAATAAGCAATTTTTCCTCGTTTTGGTTTTATTAGGCTTGATTAGAGTATAATTTCAAGTTGATTATGCAAATTTACCTAAACGTTCAAATACTGTAAAAAGATATTAAAAGGGTGAATCAAGGTAAATTCATCCAATATAATAAACCAAAAGGATCTTAAACTAAATAAATTCGGCACAAATACCACACAAAGCAAAATATCATAATGTGAAAAAAATCCATAAATTTACTGTGTCACTCGGTCAATCAAGAACGACGGTAATGATGCTAGTAACAACAAAAGGAAACCATTCAAGAAAAATGTTCATAATTTCTAGAAAGCCCAAAATTTCGAATTACTGCGAAGCAACAGAGAAACTCCTTAATTAGAAAGGGCCTTGAACTAAAAGTAGCATTCTAAAATTTTACCTAACTACCCGCAGTAAACAACAAATACAAACATACGCAGAAATAGCCCACAAGGCAATTCATTTCATCTCTGGCAAAAAAAGCGGAACAGTTTGAGAATTCCTTACTTTTACGAAACTAAAAGCAAAAGTAAAGGTCTTGATAGAACCGATTCGCTTTCTTTCTCCAATGCAATTAGATGACCAAGACCTTGATAAATGTTCAAATGCGAATGGTCTAGTACAGGGCAATGGGAATTTTTCTTATCAGGCTTACTAAGTTACATTACTTTTTCTTATGAAAAAACACATACCCTAGAAAGATATTAACAGGATGAATAAAAGAACATTCAAACTACATTGGATGAATTTGGCTTCAATAAAAAAAAAAGAGAAAAGGTCGGTAATTAAAGATTTAATAATTTGCTGTAAATTTTGTCAATAATAGAGGAAGGTAATAAGGCTAAAATCAACCAAAAACATTTTCCTTGAAGAAAACCGCTTAAATTTTAAAATCAACACAACAGAACAGAAAAATGCCTGAACAAAAGAAGGACGATCACTAATTAAAGATAAAATGGAAACATTTTCCTTAGGGATTCAATTGTTCACGCAGTAAAACTCCAATGCATAAACAAAACGAAGCACACAACAAAAGTCATATGGCCATTCAAAAAACTCTTATAAAATTTTGCTACATAAATTAATTATACTAGAAGTAAATATAAAACGATTGATAGAATTAAAGGACTTTCTTCTCTGATGCATTCAATAGAAAAGTGAATCGTAAAATATGTGTAGCCTGGCAAAGAAGAGTATGCATTTTTCTTTCTTATTCGAGTTTTACTGAGGTTTTACAATGCGGTCTAGTTATGGTTTACTATTAGGTCTTGGTAGGGAATACCTAAACTCAAAAAGGCCTCAAAAAAATAGCATCTCAAAATTTTCCCTAAATTTCCAGGTTTTCCCGTGATCCACAACAAATACAAAAATACGCAGAAATAGCTCAAGGCTAGTCATTTGATCGCTGGCAAAACAAGAAACACAGTTTTGAGAATTAATTACTTTCACCAGACTAAAAGCAAAAGTAAAGGACTTGGTAGAAGACCAATTCACTTTCTTTCTTTAATGCATTGTGATGACAGAAAACCTAATAAATCTTCAAATGCGGATGTTTTGGTACAGGGCAATGGGAACTTTCTTATCAGGGTTTATTAAGTTTTATTAAGGTATATTACTATTTTTATCCAAAGTCACATACTACAGAAAAATATTACCTGGATGAATAAAGGAACATTCATCCATAATAAGAAAGCTCGAGGATCCTTTACACAATATATAGGGCTATAACTAAGAACGAAGAAAAACGATGTGTAATAAACGCTTTAATAATTTGATTTACAACATAGTCAATAAAAGGCGACAATGAAAAAGTAACAGTTACTAAAAAAAAATGCATTTAAGCGAATCGCTTAAAATTTTTAATCAACACAAACCAACAGAAAAGTACCTAAACAAAAAGGGACAACCACTGATCAAAAGAAAAGTGCAAACAATTTCTTTTCAATTTCAGTAATCTCGCAAGAAGACTCAAATAAAAACATAACCAAAAAGAACCAATAAAAGAAGTCACAACGTCATCTTCAAAATACCCATAAAAATTTGCGACAAAGCTGATTACATTAGAAGCAAGGAGAAAAAGCTTGATAAAATTAAGAGGGTCCTCGAATGCATATAAGAAAAAAAAGCTAAATGAATTGCAAAATATGTGTAGTCTGGCCGAACGGAGTATGCATTTTTCCTTCTTATTCAGATTTTACTGAGGGTTTACGGTCTACTTATGGTTTACTATTAGGGTTTATTAGGGGTTATTAAGGAATACTTGGGTCTATTAAGGGTTTATTAGGGTTTATTAGGGTTTATTAGGGTTTATTAGGGTTTATTTAGGGTTTATTAGGGTTTATTTAGGGTTTATTAGGGTTTATTAGGGTTTATTAGGGTTTATTAGGGTTTATTAGGGTTTATTTAGGGTTTATTTAGGGTTTATTTAGGGTTTATTTAGGGTTTATTTAGGGTTTATTAGGGTTTATTAGGGTTTATTAGGGTTTATTAGGGTTTATTAGGGTTTATTTAGGGTTTATTTAGGGTTTATTAGGGTTTATTAGGGTTTATTAGGGTTTATTAGGGTTTATTAGGGTTTATTAGGGTTTATTAGGGTTTATTAGGGTTTATTAGGGTTTATTAGGGTTTATTAGGGTTTATTAGGGTTTATTAGGGTTTATTAGGGTTTATTAGGGTTATTAGGGTTATTAGGGTTTATTAGGGTTTATTAGGGTTTATTTGGGGTATTTAGGGTTTATTAGGGTTTATTTAGGGTTTATTAGGGTTTATTAGGGTTTATTAGGGTTTATT